>APFE030116766.1:61973-99871 GCA_000404065.3 Pinus taeda
GCTGATGGTGAGGCTAATCAATAAGTATATCATAAGGGTCATAATGCCATCCTCTAGATTTAAAACTATCTCTTTCTCACATTTATTTACATTTTTTTTTTATATTATGCTTAGTGAGAGGGGCGAATGATGTTTTGCTATGTCATGTGGCCTAACATGGTTTAAATGTAGGAAATGGAGCAATTTTGAGATAATTTCAATGCAAGAGCTCAGAGTAGACAACATGGAGAGATTCTAGGAGGGTGTCCACCTCCTTAACTCCTTCAATCAACCAAGATCACCACTTTATCTCTCATCAGTTCGAGGTCATTGGCAACCAAGCAAGTGCAGTTCAAGGAGTTTAATATCCACCTTTATCAAGTTTTGGGAGTCAAACATCTCTACTTTCTAGGGAGCTGTTGGTAGCTGCCCTTTTGTATAAATAAGCATGCCAAAGAGCTCATGAGGATTCAAACTTTGTTTTCAGCTAAGAAGCTATTGAGATCAAGCACTTGTTATTGCTATTTTTGACTTGTTATGTGATGTATTTGACATTTATGTAATGATAATGAGAAGTTTCATATTGATCCATCACTCAGTTAGTTTCAGAGGGTTGAGGCTCTTAGGTTTGGGCCCAACCCCAATAGCTTAGGTCCCTCTTGTGTATTGGTATTCCTTTTTAGCTTATAATGTTTGTTAGTTTGCTGCATTTTATTAGAATATAATTCCTCAAAAATCCTATGACTTTTACCTCTATCTCATCTCTCTCTCATGGGAGCATGACTAGAGGAATCTACAATCATAGCCCAAAAACACTATGTTGATGATTTCTTGGGAAAATGTCTACATTAGTTATCTTGTTTTGCATATGTTTTTTGTAGCTTATAAGTTGATTCATTGCATAGGTTTGAGTTTTTGCCTAAGTTAGATAGTTTTTAAATTCAACTCATCTTTTCCACCATTACTTGTGATATTTTTTGAATGATAAGAGAGCATGTGCATGTGATGTTGCAGGACTATTGGATTTGCAGGCAAGGGGCCTTTTTACCATCTCCATTAAGGAATTATCCACCCTCTTTTGATGAATCTCAAATATTGTTCTCGAACTCTATCTCTTTAGTCATCGTGAGTAGCCCTCTTAGTCCAAAACTGGCCTTTCTGAAGTGTTGAGCTTGGCTAGGGGTGTTCATCACCTTTCATCCATATACCACAACCTCCATCCACCTTGACATACCTTGATCTCATCATTCTTACCTTCCAAACTCTCTCATAAACCTTCCCATAGCATTACAAGCCCTCCTTTAACAATACAGGGATCCTGTAGCAGCTTCCTATAGCATGCATGTAGTAGCCTGTTTTGCCCTTATTTTGACCTGTAATGCAATTTTGACTTAGTTTAGAAGTAGGTTGACCCCCTAGCTTGGACTCCATGATCAAAGGCAACACTTGGCCCATTCCAACCATCATTTTTCCTTCATTACAAGAGAGAATAAAATTAATTTCTTTATCACAGATTTGGCACAAGTAGAACATTAAATTATATGCAAGTCTGAATTAAATAGATGATGCATGAAATCTTGAGTTGGTAGGATAATTTCCTGTTTACAAGTGAATTTGATAGCTAGATGGTTGATTTCAAATAGTGTATTTTCCTTTCTATAGGTAGTATAACTCTTGTGCTCTTTCATGAATTCATTCAGTAGCATTTACAAGTTGGTATCATCTAAAAGTTAGATTTGAAAAGAATTTACTTTTTCTACATTAGAGATAGCCTTTGAATTTCACCTTCAGTAGTTAATTACCCCCTAATTCAGTAGAAGAATGGTCTTTGAGCTCTATTGATCAAATGACATAGTTGAGGGTGGCATGAGTAGAATTCCATCTACTGTGTATATAGCACTGTCACCTTGAAATTTGTACGTACCCTAGGTTGGTAAATAGATTTGAGGAGCCTCTTGGAGTTACAACACTCTTGGTGCAATACTAGGGCTCACCATAGAGATCTCAACAAGCTCACTATTAAATATAATTTTCCCATCCCTGTCATTGATGAATTGTTGGACGAACTATATGGACAATTTTACTTCATGAAGTTGGATCTTCATTCAGGATATCGTCATATTAGAATGAAGACAAAAGACATTCCAAAAACAACATTTAGAACTCATGAAAGTCATTATGAATTTTTGGTAATGCCTTTGGGCCTTATTAATGCACCTTCCACATTTCAAGTTTTGATGAATTCCACTTTCAAACCCTTCCTTAAAAAATTTGTGTTAGTATTTTTTGATGATATAATAATCTATAGCAATTCTTGGAAACATCATGTTGACAGTGTTCTCAAACTATTGGAGGAGAAACAATTGTATGAAAAATTTGCCAAATGTTTCTTTGGGGTACATGAAGTGGAATATTAGGGTCATATTTTATCCCACGAGGGTGTTAAGGTAGACTCTAACAAAATTAAAGCCATCAAGGAATGGAAAATCCCCATAACCTTAAGGCATATTTGAAGATTTCTTAAGTTGATAAGGTATTATCGCAAATTTGTTAAGAATTATGGGAAGATATCAACACCTCTAACAACATTACTAAAGAAAGATGCATTTTTTTGGACTTCAGAAGAAACTAATGCCTTTGAACATCTTAAATACACAATGTGTCGAGCTCCAGCATTAGCTACACTAGAATTCACAAAAGAAAAAAGGAAGACCTATTTCTTTTGAAAGTCGTCCAATCAAGGGAAAGTATTTATAGAAACCTATTTATGAGAATGAAATATTGGCAATACTACATGCACTTAAGAAATGGTGCCCTTAGGTAATGGTAAGATACTTCAAGGTAAAAACATATCATGATAGTCTTAAATACTTCTTGGAACAAATAGTATCTTCAGAATAGCAACAAAAATGGGTCACAAAGATGTTAGGTTATGAATTTGAAATCATCTACAAAAAAGAGAAGAAAATTGTTGTTGCAGATGCACTCTTAAGAAGGGATGAGGATGTGGAAGCATTGCTTTGTGTTGTTTCTATTATCCAACCTGATTGGATAATTGAAGCAAGGGATGAATGGAAGCAGGATGATGAGATTATGGATACTCATTCAAAGTTGTAGAAAGATACTAATGCATCTTATTCATTTATTTGGAAAAATGATTCACTATGGTACAAATATTGTTTATATCTATGTAAGAAATCCCAACTTAAACAAAAGGTTATTTTGGAATTGCACACCTATCCTATAGGAGGGCACTTAGGATTATAAAAAACTTACCATAGGGTCAAGAAGGATTTTTTTTAGATGGACTTAAATCTTATATTAAGAATTTTGTGGCAAAAATTTTGGGTTTCCAATAAAATAAAGTTGAGACAATTAAGACCTCATGTATTTTATAACCATTAGCCATTCCAAGTCAACATTGGAAGAAGTCTCAATGGATTTTATCACAGGTTTACCCAAGTCTGAAGAAAAGAGTGTCATCATGGTGGTAGTTGATATACTTATCAAGTTTGCACACTTTTGTGCACTATCTCATCCATTCAAATCCAGTGCAGTCGCTACTGCATGGAAATAGTTCAAATGTTACATGGAAACTCAAAGATTATTGCAAGTGATAGAGATCCCATTTTCATTGGAATTTTTTGGACAAAATTATTTTATTTTCTTGGTCCTCAATTAACTCATAGCTCATCATATCATCCTCAATCTAATGGGAAAACTGAGATAGTGAACAAATGTTTGGAAGGATATCTTCATTGATTTGTATCTGATGAACAACCACAATGGATCAAATGGTTACCCTTGGTTTAATGGTGGTATAACACTTCCTTCCATACTGCAACAAATACGACCCCATTTATGACGCTTTATGGATATTATCCACTTTCCATCACATCATCTTTAAGGGACAATTCTAAATAGGATAACCCGACTCTAGTGCATAATCGAATGAAACAACAAGCAAAGCAACATTATATTGAAATAAGTTTTATGTGGGCAATTGGGTATTTTTATGACTAAAACCATACAAACAATTGTAGCTCAAGCAGGATAATAAGGATAATAAATTATCACCCAAGTACTATATCCCTTACAAGGTGTTTCAAAATATTAGTACTATGGCATACTAATTGGAGTTACCTACAGCGTCGCGAGTACACCCAGTTTTCAATGTTTCATGCTTAAATAAGGTTATAGGTGCCAAGCTTCTAGTTCAAACTATATTTCCAAAACTTGATGAGGAAGGAAAAATCATATTGGATCTTGAATCAATCACAAAAAAATAATCCAACATCTACGGAATATATCAATTTCAGAGTATCTCATTCAGAGGAAGAACTTACATGTTGAATACTCCACATGGGAGGATGAGAATTTTATTCAGAAGCATCCAGAACTACTCAAGCATTGAGAACAATATTTTTTGAAGGAAAGGGGCATGTTAGGTTCATATGATACTAGTGTAGTCCCCATATTGTTATTGTTGTGCCCCATAAAATCCCATTATTGTTATTCTTGTACCCTTACATTATTATTGTTATGTAGGCCCCAATTATATTTTTACCCCTCAGACTCCTATATATACTAAGGAGGTCTTTTCATTTGAATCATCTAAGAATTGTTCATTTATGTGATGTCAAATGATTTTTCCCCCTTGAAGATGATTATTTTCAAGTCATTGATCTATCTTTTCTTATGTTTTTATGATCTGGTTACATAACAGTGGGTAAAAATCCCATATTTTTGAAGTGAGAATGATTGCAACAAGAAAGAATGGTTTCATTTGAATAGATGTTGGATAAGGAGTAGTACATCCAAAACACAGTTATCCATGATATCGATTAAGGAGAGAGCCTCAAAAGTTCCAACATCTAGGGTCGTTTTTCCTATGGAGTTATGTCATACTTCACCCCTTGTTGAATCGACAAGAACGGGAAGAGATCCTATGATATAAATTGTTGGTTATCATGTTCAATCATGTACAAAAAGGGACAAGAATATAACTAGATTATTTTTAATGGAAACCATTTGGAATTTGAATTGCCATCTTAACATTCTAAATGTGAACTACTATAGCTTGAAAGGGGTACCTTTTTATTACTACCAAAACTCTGTGTGTTGGGATTGTGTGTATTTATATGGAAAACTTGAATCCATTACCACGATAACATAAGGAACATTACCATGAAAATATAAGGAGTAGTTAAATATAGAGATGGATAATAAGGAATTTGATCTTGAGGAGAAACTAAATTGAAAGGATAACCTTGGAAATGAGTAAAGAAGAAGACTCGGGTGGCTTTATAAGAGAGCTCAACAAGCTACTCTTCATTGTCTTACAAAAAGGAGAAGCCTAAGGACATCATATCAAAGAAAAATGATAAGGGTATAACTTCATATGACTCTTCTCATGATAAATTCCATAGAGAGTTGTATGGTTTTATTTCACGACATAAAAAAGATAACTCTAAGAAAACCTTAAAGGAAATATGTTAGGACTTTGATATACTGTCAATTCAAAGAAAGAGTCAATGATGGATGAAGTTCTGGAGGACTTTGTTGGAGCCTTTTTTAATGATCCTAGTCAAACTTAGGGCGGGGACACAAAGGCCTAATGTTTATTGGAGTTATTTTCATATACCAAATGGACTATTGATACTATCCCCAAAGGGAAAGACCTCAACTTAGAGAATTTTGGGGAATATCACTAAAGGCTAGAAAATTAGATAAATTACATTATCAAAATGTTGAAAAACCTCAAGGAAAACTTCTTCCTCACTTTGTCTTGGTGTGCATGTTTCATTAATGCTTAGGAAGATGGAGGTAAGAATAATTAAATTGAGATTGAGGAGAACCCCACCCTCCTTGAGGGGAAATTTTTGACAATTATTTCAAAAATTCTTATGTTCTTTGCCAATAGTAAAAAATTAATAGTTATGTCAGCGATGCTCATGTTGTTTGCAGATAAAAATAGTTATGCAATGTCATTTTATTTTTTCAATGTTCGAAACTAGTACTTTCCTTGACTTTAGTTTTATTTTGTCTCATATATAATTTATATATTCCCCCAACCTCTTGGGAAAATTTGATGTGTATGTTAATCACATTCATGTTTTTTATTAGTAGTAGTACTTCCACTATGTCATCATGTTTATTTTCAATGTTTGGAACTAATGTTATCATTGCCTTTATTTTGATGTTGCTTCAAATTTGGTTTAGTTTGTATAATTTGTTATATACATGGAAAAGCCAAAGATAACCCCACAATCTAGGTCATGCACTTATATTGAAAAAAAAAATACTATGGGCTCTAATCAATCCTCCACTTTGAAAGTTTTTTTTTTAATATTGTTTTTTAACATTAGTCAAATCTACGACCATTAACCTAAAACTTGAGTTGAAATTCATGATCCAACAATATTTTTCATCAACGTCATCATTGATAATCAAGCTAGTTGGGGAGATGTTCATGTTATGAAATGGTTCACATAAGGGACGAAGGAAAAGATATAGAGGAAGGATAAAATTCAACACTCAAATTGTTCACATCTTTTCCAATTTTTTTGTAACGACAATGGTATGATGTATTGATTGGTTTTTGAATCGAATTTTGAAATTTTTATAAGGTGTAGAGGAACTTCTCATATATATTCCATTAAAAAATCACAAAAGGATAGGAAATCACTATAGAAGTAGTTTATGAAACTTAGAAAAAATTGAGTGGTATGGTGTATTGATTGGTGCTTACTCATTTCTTGGAATGAGTCTTTGAAATATTTTTTAGAGTGTAGAGGACATATTTATCTATCTTCCACAAAAATTCCATAAATGGATGTTGCCTTTGAGTGGTCCAAAATTTCTTATTACAATCACCTATAAGAAAAATCTAGAAAACTTAGAGAAAATTGAGTAGTTCAAATATTTTGGTTCGTTCTCACTCTTGCCATAGAATTAAAGTTTGATATTTTTGCAAAATATAGAAAATATATTTGTTTTTTTCCTATACAAATTTCATCAATGGGTATTGAGTATATGTCTTTCACAAAATTCAGTTACAAACCACCACTGAAGCAATCAAGAAAACTAAGGAAATTGGGCTGCAAATGCTTTAGTGAATTCTCTAAGATCATTAATGTCTCCAAATATTCAATAATAACCAAGGGATAAAGATCACAAGAGGATTGATAATGATCAATATAATTTTTAAGGATATATGTTTTTTACTTAGGGATGTGCATAGATTTCATTTATGGGGTGATTATGGGACTCTGGGTTGTTTATTTTTATGGCCCATTCTACATCTACATTCACTACATTCTTGCCCCTAAGACATAAACTTGATAAAAAATCCATCCTTTTCATGATGAATATGACATAGGTTTGTATAATTGTATGTAATTAACTAAATTCAAGTTGAAATGTGACATATTCTTTACCTTAGAGTGATCTAAGTTTTTATTATTATTATTGCATATATGATATATGAAGTTTAATGTGATCGCCAAAGGCTACGTGTAGGAAATGAAATGAGCATAAGCTCCTTCAACCTTTATTCCATACAAACTTGATGACTACTTATATTTTTAAGAGGTTTCATCCATTTTCCTTCTCTAGAAGATTGGAGTAAGCCCGGAAAATGTGTTGCATAAATTTAGGAGATCTTGGGATATTCTTCATCAATTAAGGGATTGATTGAAAGGCTTACATTGGATTCCTTTTCAAGAACAATATGGGGTATCTTATTAAAGGAGGCCATTCATCAATTTGTATATTAAAATTTGGAAGTAATTTAAAATTTTGGCTTAAGTTTCTTCTTGAAAATAGTTTTTTGTTTTTGTTTTGTTTTGTTTTTGTTTTTGTTTTTTTTATTTTTTTTTAAATTTTTTTTGTTTTGTTTTTGTTCTTTTGTTTTGTTTTGTTTTGTTTTTTTGGTTTTTTTTGTTTTGTTTTGTTTTGTTTTTTGTTTTTGTGTGTGTGTGTGTGTGGGTTTTTGTTTTTCTTTTATCATCTTGAGATATTCACTCCATTGCCTTCTTTGTGTGGAGGTTGAATCCCCTCTACCTACAGACTATATGGATGTTATTTTATTCATAACATAACTTTAGGGTTGGGTTAAAGCAAGTAGGTCACACCTTCCATTGCTTGAGATGAGGTCAGGGGGTGGGAGTGTGGTTACCTAAACCATGTGCCAAAAGCCACCATTTTTTGACCAAGTAAATTTGAATATTTCACCAAGTCAAGTTTTATCTAACATTTGAAAGAGAATATATAACAAGTTGATAAGGCTTAAAACTATTAGAAGAGAATTAACTCTCATAAAGCCTTCTAAATGTGCCTTTGGGGTTCAAGAAGTAGAATATTTTGGGTTATATTAAATCTCATGAAGGTGTCAAAGAGGACTGCAACAAAATTAAAGTTGTGATGATATGAAAATTCCCAAAACCTTGAAGAATGTCAAAGAATTATTATGATTAACAATTTATTACCTCAATTTTATCAAGAGATGTGATAAAATAATAGCACCTCTAACAAGCATTTTCTTGGACTCAAGAAGCAATCAATGTTTTCAAAAAACCTAAAGGAGGATAAATGTATGAATCTTGTCATATCCACACCCAACTTCACAAAACCCTTAGTTGTGGAGTGTGATGTTGTAAGCCATGGAATCAGTGTAGTTTTGATGCAAGAAGAAAGGCAAGGAAGGCCTCTTTCCTTTGGAAGTGGAAAAATTAAAGGAAATAACTTACTCAAACCCATTTATGAAAAAAAAGTATTGGTCATACCACATGTAGTTAGGAAGTGATGTTACCTAATATGAAGACACTTTAGAGTAAAAGTAGAACATGATAGTTTGAAATGCTTCTTGGAACAATGATTATCTTCATAAGAACAATAAAAATGCATTAGAAAGATACTAGGTCATGACTTTGAAATCATTTACCAAAAAAAAAAAACCATAATATGGTGGAACATTCACTTTCAAGGAAGTAGAAGAAACAAAGGGTTTACTATGTATTATTTTCATTCCACAATTTGATTGGGTTAAAGAAGCAAGGATATAATGGAAACAATATTAGAAAGTATGCAAGATCATTCAATAACTACAGGAGGACACAAGTGCATTAGGTAAATTAGTCTTGAACAAAAATGTGTTGTGGTATCAAAGATTTAGACATCACCATTGTACTCAGCTTGTTGAGAGATTTCTAGTGATATAAATTTTACCACAATCTGATTTTGGGATCGTAATTTATTCCCTCTGGAAGTCTGGTCATTCAAGCTCTACCACATCACCGTATGTTACCATGTGGCATCCATGTGTACTATGATCTAGCTCTTGTGGCACAACCACGATGTAATTCCTTCATGACACAAGTGTATCCAACCCTGATCAAATATGGGTCTACACCAATGTGCAACTGTAACAACCCAAGTGAAAATTCCATGTAATAAAAGTTAATAAATGCAAAATAAGACCATGGGTAAGGGACACGTATTACAAGTTGAATGTTGGGCAAAGATATCCTAGTGGGCATCATTGGATGTGTGTTTTGGCTAAAGAAAATTGGCAAAGGCTAAGGCAAAGGCATTAAAAGGCAAAAATATATTTTTGGCACATTTATTTATGAAAATAAAGAAAATTAGGAGAAAAGTAGGGTGAAAGGTCACAGGTTGCATGTGAGGAGGAGATTGAAGGAAAATAATGGAAAATTAAGAAATTAGAGGCCTCATTAATAAAAAGGATTATGAGGATCAGTTAGCAAGCTCTTAGTCAGTGTAGGCTCTTGGCTTAGGCTCAGTCAGCTTAAGCTTTAGTGAGTTCAAGTTTGGAGGTCTCTCATTACTCCCTCTCTCACTCTTGGTCACTTAAAGTTTTCTTGGATCACTCTAGTTTGGAAAAGGAAAGGGAAAGAAAGGAAAGGAAAGGAAAATCAAGTAAGGATCAAAGATAGGAAATCAAGACTTAAGCAACTTCAACAAGAATACTTGCACATAACATTTTGCATGTGTGATTTCCTAGCTAGTTTTGACATGCATGGTTTGGCATGTTGGTGTATGGTTCTCTTGTTGTCATTGGCATCATTTTTTCAGGTTATGATAGTGGATTTTAGCCTAGCCTTGCCTTTTTCCAGATGCGATGGTGTGTTGGGATGTTGATCTCAGTTTTGAGATTTGGAATTGTCAGATGGGTTTCGGAATCCGGGGCGGAGGTGGTCTTAAGGTTCATTCCCAAAGGCCTAGGAATCCCTTGACCAGTTTTGGCGGGATACACGATAAAGCCTAAGGGAGAAATCTCAGTTTAGGGCCTAGTGATCTGGGTTTGGATTGCAGTAAAGCCTAAAAGACAGGGAGATTGAAAATTCCTCAAAGATAGTGATGGATTCTGGATGGAATTTCAAGTTCTATTCAATTGTGACGGAGCACCGGTTTCGGTGTGATCATGGTTTGATGAGGGTGGAGGTGGTTTAACCTCTAGATTCCCTTGGTTTTTATTGGATTGGTTGTTCTATGAGATCCCATATTCATGGTTGGAATATGGCATGGGGGTGACTGGCTGAAAGAGAGATTTGGTTCAGCCATGTCTATGGTCAAGTGCTACAAATTGGTATTAGAGTGGGTTGCACTCTCTTTGGGTCATATCTGATACCATAAATTGGTATCAGAGCATGGTTGCACTCTCATTCAGTGAATTTGTTGGTCATGCATGCATGTCAGTTGCATGTGTGTCTCTTACACTTATATTGTGTGCTTGTTGCATTGCATAATTTTGATCATAGTTGTAGTAGGGTTGTCATGAGGAACTTCATGATTGCTTTTATGGAATGCATCATCAGAAGTATATGATTGGTTACATGAGCATATGTAGCTTGATTACATCCTTTTATGTTGGGTTGCATTCTTGGTTATTTGATTACATGCATTTGTCTTGTAGGTTGATTACAAGAATTGATCGCTTATGCTCAACTAAATGCGGTTATACGTATGTGTAGTTGATTAAGCATTTCTTATGCATGTTAATAGTTGCATGAGGCAATGTGTACAATGGAGTAATAGTTTTGGTCATGAATGTATGGTATTGGTTATAGTTATGCATGAATAATAGCTAAAACATGCCTTGTGAAGTCATGGTATGCAATTTAGGTCATTGGGGTGAAATTGGTATGTTATGATGCTAATGTGTTGGCTGAGATAGAGCAAGAAATGCATATCATCACAATGAGGTTGCAACATTGGACTTTGGGGTAAGAGTATATCGTCATACAAGTATTGTATGTTTGGCATGCAGGTATGTAATTCAATGATTGTTATATGCATTAGGTTTATATACATTAGGGTTATGTACTTGTCTTTTGATGTTATGGTTACATTCAAGATAGATGTTGGTTGATTAGTGTAGTTATATGCACATGTGTCGGATAGTCAAGAATGATAGTAACTTGTAGTTGTATGCATTGCAATTGTTGTTTTATATTATATAACCCGATGATTATGTTATATGTTGTTGATGAGTATGTTATAGGTTAACTTGTTGTTGTTATATGACATTTAGCTTGACGATTAGGTTATATGTTGTTGATGAGAATGATAGTTAGCTTGATGATTAGGGTTATAACGTTTATACCTTGATGTTATATGTATCATGCTAAACTAGATTGGCCTATGCAGATGGTTATGGTTATGATATTCAGGTATGAGCCGCCATATTTGTGATATGGTGTTATACTAATCTAGATTGACTTTGCATATGTGTGAATGATAATTGTGTATGAGGTATGATGTAAACATGTTAGCTAGTGACTATTTTGGATATCATGATATTATTTATGTTTGAGTTGATATATTTTGAAGTTATATCGTGTTAATTAGATTGATTGTGCAGACAAGGTAGCCTCCCCTGAGACACAATAAGGTACGAGTTTGCTTATGTTGTATCTTTGGTGCTTGACTGTTTTATTATGTTGTCTAGTTGATTTATTTAACATGGTATGTTGCACTCCATTCCCCACACCCCTCGCACATACCACTGTAGAATTACAAATTAACTACACATGAGACGAGGGACAGGCTTGTGGGTCCAAATTTCCAGGATGACTACAGATCTAGCTCTATTTTTATAGGCTGCTTACTGCAAGATGAACCAGATCTCTCTTTTTTAGATCTGGGTTGAGGACAGATCTCTATGACCTCACACCCTCAACAAAATGTTGAATTTACTGGTTGAATGTTTGATGAATTTCATAATATGAGTATGTGTTCAAATGATCTTGTTTTAATATGATTGTGCTAATACATATGAGTTGAGATAGCTGACATGTACTTGAGTGTGATAGGTGATAGTTGTAGCATTATGTATTATGACTAATGACTATGATTTGACTATGGATTATGACATGATTGTTAGTCTTGGTAAAGGTTGATTTTGAATTGATAAATATGATTGTTTTAATATGTGGAACATGTGGTTGACATGTGTGAGCAGTTGCAGGAAATATGCTTGGTTTTATCATGACAAGGTAATAGTTGATGTGTTTATATAACTAACATTTGGGTGATGTGACAATGCATAGTAAGCCTCGATTGCAGCAAGGTAAAAAGGTAAAAGAAATGAATTGGGCAAGAATTTATTTGGTTATGTTTGGAAACCCTATTTCCAAACAAATGAGTGCTTTGCGTACATGGAGTCTTCTTAACCTTGATTTTGGTTGACATTGTGTGGATATGTGTTAGATTCATGAACATGTACTTGACAAGTATATTAGTTAGTCTTTAGTTATAGGTGGATCTGTCAAAGAATTGGAGTCCCTTGAGAGATGGTGGGGAGTCCCTTTAGTTGTAAGGCAGCAAGCTTGGCACAACAAGATAAGGTAACTGATGCATTTCTATGTTTATTTATGCACTGATAGTTATGTATTGATGGCAGTATGATGCAAGGAGTTGCATGGCAAGAGAGGTTTCCATGAAATCTCGAAGAAGGCTCAGGTCGAGCTTTACCTAGGAACCATGGGGATTGAGTGATGATGTCTATTGTTAGTCTTGTGCTTTTGGTATTTTGCGATTGTCACACTTGATTTGCAATTTTGTTTGTGTCTAGTACATAGCTATGCCACTTTGTTGCAGTGTCGTATTGTTGTTATGGGTTTTCATGATCTTCTTATTGTTTGTTTCTTGGGTTGCCTTTTATGTTTTGAGTCTTGGGAATTGGTTGGGAAAGAGGAAATTTAGTGGAGCTAAGGGAGAGTCATGTGGTACCCAACATGTAAGGTAAAACTCAGATGAAGCTTTATGCATGAGTAAGAGTAGCGGAAGGTAAAACTATGACAGTTGATTTCACTGGTTGGGTCCATGGCGGTAAATGGACAGTAGCAACACATGCATAAGAAAGGTAACCATAAAAGGTAAATTAAATGGATCCGAGGTGTTGGATGCCTTGGATATGTTGGGAATGATTGTTCCCAATGTTGTGCATGTTATGCATGAATAAAGGAAGTTCTCTTAACCCAGACCTTATGTTATCTGGTAATTATGTCATGATCATTATTATGTTGATGTTCATATATGTATGCATGTACGTATGTATGTCATTTTTTGATAGGATGATCATTGTTTAATGCTAATTATTATATATGTATGTATGTATGTATGTTGTCACTATCTGACAGGGTTTTCAGGGATCATTCTTATGGAGGAATGATTGCTTACATAGGTGAATGGCATGAAGAAGTTTCTAGTCTTACGAGGAATCAATTGAGAACAATAGTCATGAAAAATATACAAGGTCAGTATCATATGTTTATGAGTTTATATTATGTGATTATATTATGCCTATGTTAAGTTATCATAGGTACGCTGAGAGATACATCAACGAAACAAAGAAGTGTGGTTGTGACATGTTGGGACAAGCACAGATAAGACATTGGGAGCAAGGTTTCTTGGTAGAGATAGTGTGCTTTTGGATGTGAGGTACTATTGTTGTATATGTTGTACATGTTGCATCTATGATGTTGTGTGCATGCAGTGTTGTGTATACATAGCATGTATACATGTTGTTTATGCAATGTTATGTACATGATGGTACAAATAGTGGTATACAAATATTACATATGCAGTGTTGGGTATAGATGGTGCTATGTACATGATGGATATGCAGTGTTGTGTGCATATGGTGTTTTGCGCATGTTGGATATGTGATGTTGTGTACAAATGATGCTATGTACATGTTGGATATGCAGTTCTATGTATATATGGTGTTCTATGCATGTTGTACATATGGTGCTATGTTCATATGGTGTTGTGTGCATGTGGTGTTGTGTACATGTCATGCATGTGATGTTGTGTACATATGGTGTTGCGTACATGTCATATGTGTGGTACTTTGTACATGTGGAATTGTGTACATGTTGTACAATGGTGCAATATACATGTGGAGTTGTGTAAATGTTGTGCAGGAGGTGTCATGTACATGTGATGTTATGCACACATTGTGCAGGTGGTTGTAGTGTACAGGTGGTACTATGTGCATGTGGTACATATGGTATGGGTGTAGATGCATGTGTTGCATGGTGTTGCATGATGTGTGTAGTTGTATGTGTGTGATGCAAACTATGTGTATGTGCACATGGTTAAGGAGAAGGCACTGGGTGTTTGTCTGGTGTGACAACTGATCCAGAGTGCATACAGAATAAATACAAAGGTAGAAGCTAAGGATTGATGAAAGGATAAGTATCAACATTTTATTTCGGTTTTATTATATATGTGATTTATGACTATCGTATATGGTGATTATATGTGATCTATGATTATGGTTTATGATGATTACATGTGAATTATGGTTTTGATATATGATGGTTATGTTTTGAGCTAACCTAATGTGATATATTTATACATGATCATTTGGTCAAAGATGCTAGTTTGACTTATTGTGACAAGAAGTAAATAGGATTGCAATTATACCTTATTGACGAGCTACCAATGAGGTACGATTTGAGGTTATTTCAGTTTATTTGAATCGAATGGAAATTATGTGCTTGGAACAGGAATGCATTAACATGCATGGTTGGGTGGTTGAAATTGAATGCAAGAATTGGCAGCAACAATAAATAAATTGGAACATGTAGTAGTATGTTGGTAAAATACTTCAGGAGCAGGGCCATTGTGGGACACTGGTACCCAATAGTGTCCATTGATTGCCATGAGCATGTTATCACTGTTATGATGGTTTTGAGGTAGGTATATGCCTTGGTTTTGTATCTTCCGATGTGAGGAAGCCTTGCCAAGGGATTGATTTCCCAGGTTAGGGGATTCTGAGGAACTTGGAAGGTGAGTGACTGCACGGAAGGGGGTGACTAGGTTTCCCGAGGGACTGTGTAGCAGAGAAGGGAAGGTCACAAATATATTGGTTTTGGTCATTAGCATTGCAATATGGAGTTAGATGCATTTTGGGAGTGTGCCTTAGAACAATGAGTTGGTAACTATTCAATGAGAGGACAAGTATCGCAGGATTGTAGAATTGGACATTGGATGCAGCTTTGACTGTGGAAGTGGATTGTGGACTTCCTGGAAGGAGGTGAATCTTGATATTACTTCGAGGGTGGAGGTGTGATCCTTTGGATTCCCTTGTTGATTGATACGGGCATCATATCCTTTTATTTGTTGGTTTAGAAAATGTGCATGTGTATGTGTCTATTGTAAATACCATAATGAGTTGTGTTGTAAAGTTCTAGTATGCAGTATGGTTGTTATTTGTTCATGTTGTCATGATGTTTCGCTTTTGAGCAATGTTGAGCGATAAAAAGGGTTTTTTTAACTCCTAATTATCTTCACATTATTTTTCAACCCAAGGACGACTTTTTATTTAAAGAGTACTCAATTTGAGGTGGCTATTTACTCAAGAGTAATGTTTTGTAGTATAGTGCTTAAAATCCAAAAGTAAATGAATGCTGGAAACAAAATCTAATTGGAACAACAAGAAACTGAAATATTATGAACTAAATCATTCACTCAAACAACCATCAATCGAGGATACAGTAGCAATAACTCATTCCTCTAGAGATTGATGCAATTGAAATCAAACTGGAACAAGACAATCAATCTGGGAACGAGAAAGCAATAACCAATGTTCTCTACAGTTGATAGTCCTGCTTTAAAGCAATTAAAAGGAAATAGAATTTGAACTAAAGCTGCTATTGAAAGTAAACTAGGAAAACTCTTTGAAAGCAAAACCTTTGCAATTAATCAACATAAATGAATAGCAAAGTAAATGGACAACAAATTATAATTAGAATTAAACAATGAATCTTATTTAATAAATCTGAACAACAAAATCTAATTAATGGAATCGAATAACCAATCCTATTGAACAACAATCTGTAATGAATATCAATCAAATGGAACAACAAGTGGAATGAAACCATAATTGAAATAGAACAACGAAGCTCTATTAAGGCATTAACAAGATAAATTATACAGTGTTGAGATTCTTGTTAAATAATAAAAGAACAACAATGCGACTCATTAATATAACACACTGATATCAAAGCAATTAAACAACAAACCGATTAACTTGCAAACTGTAATAAAAGAAAATATGAACTATCTCACAACAATAATGAAAAGGTATAGATACAACGACTGATCGATCCACCAGGGTCGGGCCCTCAACCACCAGTGAAACGTCGTTGAGCTACTGCAGAACTAAGAAGTTAAACGACAACACTTTCTTGTATAAATCATGCATAACAACGTTTACAAATAGTCAATCTCTATTTAATCAATGAGAGTCAATGAGGAATTGTATAATTAAAACAAAAAATCTCTCTATCTCTCAGCCATCCTCCATTCTGAATCTATAATTCTCAAATCATAATTATGAATCTCTATCTCTGATCTTTGTTTTAATTTAAATAGAGAGAGCAGAGAGCAGTTACAACAAAGATAATTACAACATGATTTTTATTACAAAATTGGATTGTTTCTAACCAATTGATCAACAATAAAATATATTTCCATCCATCTTTCAACAAGAGCAAGGCGAATTTGGCTTTGCAGCTGAGATTTGGAGGATGGCCGCAACAACAAATCTGAGAGAATCGTGATCACAGAACCTTGTGTTTCTCTCAATACAAGCCGACTTTGGGCAAACCGTTCTTCAAAAAAGTTAATTTGGTCCATTCTAGACAAAACCCATGTTCCAGATTTTCCAGATTCTTCTTTATTTGCCCATAAACTCAACCGCAAAACTGTCACTTCTTATTCCATCGAATTTCTGAGTTGGAATATTTGATGATGATTTGGAGATCAATTCTATAATCTGGAAAATATCTTGGAGGCTAAAATGGTGAGTGATGTTACAAAATATATTTATAAACTATCATTAATAAAATTAGGCATAATAATCATCAATTTATTAAAAATAAAGGAGAAGAAAAAATATTCATCCAAAAGAGCATAAATCATTATAAAATGGATTTATATAATAAATTATAATAAATGACATGATAAAGAAGAGTAAAAATGGATGAAATAAGTGTTAAAAAGTGGTCATATTCACGGCCCAACAAGCAACTTCTTCATTGTAAATATTGCAACGAGCTAAGTTATAAAGCTCCATGGGCAGTATGTTTCCTTTTTCAGTAGTTTTGTTGAGGTCTTGGTGTCGTTTAACACCAAGGATGGTGTTCCCCAAGGGGGAGGTTTTTGTAACAACCCTGGTGAAAATTCCATGTAATAAAAGTTAATAAATGAAAAATAAGACCACGGGTAATGGACACGTATTCCAAGCTGAACCTTGGGAAAATATATCCTAGTGGGCATCACTCGATGTGTGTTTTGGCTCAGTGTAGGCTCTTGGCTCAGGTTCAGTGAGCTTAAGCTTTAGCGAGTTCAAGTTTGGAGCTCTCTCATTACTCTCTCTCTCACTCTTGGTCACTTAATTTTTTCTTGGAGAACTCTAGTTTGGAAAAGGAAATGGAAAGCAAGGAAAGGAAAGGAAAAGAAAGCAAGGATCAAGGAGAGAAAATCAGGACTCAAGCAACTTCAGCAGGAATACTTGCAGGTAACCTTTTGCATGTGTAATTTCCTATCTGGTTTGGACATGAAATATCCAGCCTAGCCTTGCCTTTTTCCGGATGACATGGTGTGTTGGGATGTTGATCTCGGTTTTGAGCTTTGGAATTGTTGGATGGATTTCGCAATCTGAGGCGAAGGTGGTCTCAAGGTTCATTCCCAAAGGCCTAGGAATCCCTTAACCGGTTTTGGTGGGATACACAATAAAGCCTGAGGGAGCAATATTAGTTTAGGGTATAGTGATTCAGGTTTGGATTGAGGTAAAGCTTGAGAGACGAGGAGATGAAAAATTCCTCAAGGATAGTGATGGATTTCGTATGGCATTCCAAGTTCTGTTTGGTTGTGATCGAAGAACCGGTTTTGGTGTGATCACGGTGTGATGAGGGTGGAGGTGGTTTAAACTTTGGATTCCCTTGGTTGTTCTTGGAATAGTTGTTCTATGAGATCCCACATTCATGCTTGGAATATGGCACGGGGGTGACTGGATGAAAGAGATATTTGGTTCAGCCATGTCTATGGTTGGGTGGTACATGGAAGTCCCTAACCTAGTCGGATTTTCCTATGATTCATAAAAGCTATGCTCTCTTACTTTTGGACCAATTTATATGTGGATTTAATGGTTTTCATATCTCTGATATTTACATGGTTTAATGTTGGTTATAAACATGGTTAGATTACTGGTTTATGTCATGGTTATTTCATGCATTTACTTGTAATTGTTAAATGGATGGATGCAAGACCTAATTGATGATGTTGTAGCTCAATGGAGAAGGAGATGATCCTTTTGGTTATGTTTCATAAGCAGTTTCAGTCATTTATGCTTTGTCTTGTATCCTATACTTGTAGGTTGCATATTTACTAGGCGTTTGACAGAATGTCAGTCCCGGTTAGGGATGCTCAGGCCTAGTCCTAAGGGTGATTTTTGATTGATCAACATTGTTATCATGTTTTTAATGGATTCTGGAAGTTACAACAAGTTCTGGGCATGGGCCAGGATTCTGGGCTAGAAACGTGGCTTAAATTTGTCAATTCCGTCAATTCCACTTCCTTAAGGTGACATAGGAGGTTGAATTTGATTGTAGTAGCATATCTCCTCATGTTTACCCTAGCTGACATGGTTAATTTGGGTAGACCTACGAGGGGGGTGCTACAACTCTTTGTCACCCTTAGATTCACAGACCTTCGAATATTAGATTCAACTAATATAACACAAAAATGTGATGTAGGCCCTATTTTTAATTTATGTGTTGTGACCCCTTTGTGATAAATGAAAGAAATATATCTAGACTTATGGACATTCAGGCTCTCGTGAGATGGAAGATGCTTTCCACCTTGGATTTCCCCACCCCTAGATATATTGCGAAATCTGGATAAGGGAAAATACGACTTGTAGCAAGGTGTGGTCCTAGCTAGGCCCCCATACTTCCATATTTCCAAATACTCAAACAAGAAAATAGGAAATTCAACTATGGAGATATTTGGGTCATCTCCCAAAGTGATTACCCTTACTAGAAACAGACTTCTAGATTCTTGTATTCTAATGACAATTTGAGTTATAAGGAAAAAGTGAAAAGTTTCAAAGGTAAGGGGCATTAGCATAGAAGCCAAATTTCTTGAAAAGTATAGTCCAAGGCTGAATTTTGACCTCCAACAGACCACCCAAATCTCATCCCATTCACATGGGTCTGTAACCCACTCTTACACAGTTTATCATTAATTTGTTATTATTGTGAATTTTTGAGTAAATAAATGGAGTTACAATCCAAACAACAACAACAATAAAAAACTTGTAGAGATTTTGTAATCATCGTCCATAAGGCAAATGTCTTCCAACGTAATTATGCACATACTCAGGTCATAGCATGTAAATAACTTATAAGTCATGAATATGGTAGAAACTTCACCACTCTACCTATAGAGTATATGGATGTTGTTTTAATCTCTTTCAAGAGATATGGTTGTATTAATATCATTATTGTACTTTCATTTTTAGCATTCCTTGGCTTTCTTGTATTTCCTTTACTATGTTTGCTTTATGGTTTGTCATTTCTTACCATTTGAATAGTTTGATTTCTGCACACATAATTTCTATTCATTTCCTTTAGTGTATTTACTTTATTTTCATTTGCTTTACCTCTCTCCCTTTCTTAATCTCAACTCACCTTATGACTCTAAAATTCTCTTTCCTTGAAATTGTTGGTTGATTAGGTTTCCTTATGACTATTGTCTCCTTCCTATCTACAAAATGGAAAATTCTTTTGAATCCCTTGGGTAGAGAGTCATCAATGTTGAAGAGATAATGAATAGAAATAAGGAGGTTGAAATTGGGCATCCCTTTTTTTGTATACTAAGAATCATTTCTATTAATTCAGTAATAAAATATACATAGAGTTGGTTATACCTACTAGTTTACCACTGGGGAAACCAAATCAGTAAAATAACAATAAATCTTTTGTCCATACAAATAGTTTGAACATGATGAAAAAAATAAAAAGATAATTTAGTCTATGTATGCTTAACATGGTAACCCAATATTTGATGAGACTCCTTACATCATGACAACACATATGAATATTTAGGCCCTATGCCATAAATGTCGACTTTAATATGTAACCTTTTAGCATTATTTGATCATTACATGGTTAATCAAATGCCAAAACATAAGCAATATATGTATGTTGTAAAGGAATTATCACATATATTTTCAAAACATAAGTATTGTATTTCATGTATGTCATCAATGTACTATGCAACTATAAGTTTCTCCTTTCGGGTACAATGCATAGTCATGCATATGAAATTACTTGCATTATGAACAATAGAAATACTCATAAACTCTAATATGATATGCATTAATGAACATAGTGAACCATCAATTTTTATGCAATATATATTGGATGTGGAGCCTAATTATCTTCCCGATTCAGAGGTCTTGTTTCAGCCGCATTTGGATCCCAATCCCTGACAGGGGTCCAGGGGGGCAGTTCGTGTTTGGAGACCCCCCTAGCTAAAACTAGATGAAAAATTGCCTTGTAAAATATTGTAATTTTGTAGTTAATTTGGGTCGTTCATTAGGCGGATGGTCTGATGGTAGAAGTTATGTTTAATTTATGGTTTTTTCCATAGGAAGAAACCTCTTGATTTATATGAGGGAATTGTATTGTGGATGTGTGTTATTATTTTGAGCGAGAAATAGAGAGGGGATTATGTGAGAGTGAATAGGAAATTACAACAGATCTGTTGTAGGTTGTATCTCTTTATTTTGTTGGATAATATAAAAGGAAGGACTGACTGTTTCTCTGTGGACGTAGCCCAAATTGGGTGAACCATGTATATCTGTGTCTCTCTTGTTCTATGCATTTCTGTATTTGTGTTTCTGCGATATTTTGTTTATTTCGTTGCTTTGTTAATTAGTTCCTAACAATATATAAATGTGTTGCATGCAGACAACTAATAAAATTTTCTTAGGGGACCCCACCTACTTTATTTTATTTTAACACAAGGACATAGTCTTTGCAACACTTTGCAAGATTTATTCATGGGTGGGTGATATATGAGTCAACACTCCACGCTAGGAAGACATATAACACAAATTGAAATTTACGTTTTGGATTTTTTCAATACATGGGCCCATCTAACTTGAAACATGTTGATGGCCAAAATTGACCATAATCAACATTAAAGAAATCACCCAGTCAAGGCCCCAATTAGACCCATATCCATTTTGAATGGTGATTTCACCTGGTGATAGGCCTGTGTGCCTCAACCTTAACTAACATAAACTAAATTCCTAATCTAATCTAAAAATAACCTAAATGCATGAATCTAATTCTTTTACCTATTGGTATATGATATTAATTTTTGGTACTAACATGCAAAGGCAAAGATTTTCTTTTACTCGCAGTTTCTTGAAGAAGACAATCTTTTAATTAGATGAAATAAGGGCTTAGGTAAGCCATAAGGGTGCTTGCTCTTGTGTAAGGAGAGTTTCAAGAATGTAGATGCAAATGCAGTCTAATCTAAGATTCAAACAACAAAAATAAATCCTAATCTATCTTGATTGAAAGAAGGATTAGGCCTACTTCCAATCAAGAGAAATAAAATGTAACATGGACTAGCTTGAACCTAAAATAAAATAAAGTTAACAGGCCAATGAAATAGTTCTAAGGCCTACTATTGTTCAAGTAGATATTCACATACAATTATCTGATAAATAGTTATGAGATCCCTATGTACATATATTTAGATTAAAACGAGATTTTCATCTAATCCAATAGATAATGTTAAATTACTTAAATAGTCCTATAAAACAACAAGAATAAAACAAAACAAATATGACATTAAGTTGATAAATAGCTAGCAACTTAATACAAAAAAAGCCTGCTCAAATGCAACATTCAAATCTAAATCTAACTCTGTTCAACCTTGCAAGATATCTTGATAATGATTTAAAATAATAATTAACTATTCTAATCTATCAATAGTGCTAGAAAATTTAATCATACCCTACAACAGAGGATGACAAAAAATTGAATTATCTCTTTATTGACAGACAAAACCAGACAATAGTGTTCAATAATGGTTACAAGAAAGAGTTATTCTATGGCCCAACAGATAGCCAATTTTCTGCAAAATAAGTCTCTTGTAGTAGTGCAAGAAGTTTTTTTTTCACAAAAAAATTGGAACCCTTGGCTCATATTTATAATTTTACAAATTAGATCCAAAATTCGAATTTGTTTCAATGACAAAAGAATAAAAAAATTGAGATTTAATTTGAGAGGTGAAAAATCTTCTTATTTCTTTGTTGCTCAAATCCCATTCCTTTGAAGATCCTGGTTATGATAACACTAACCAATCTTGTAAACAAATTAACAAAAAATATTATTAAAAGCATATCAAATTTTCAAATATAGCCCAAATTCCAAATCTAGCGAAAACAAACATTCTAATCAAAATGCAATTCAATTAATTAATTAAATCTAAATTTAAACTCTTGATGGCTGTCTTCTATGGTATCTCAGGCAAACCAGATACCTGGAAATGAATTACAAACAACAAAATCCTCATGACAAATGAAATTTCACCAAAAACCTTACAGAGAAAATTTTTGATTACAAAATTACAACCCAATTTTCTGCTAATTTTTGGGGGCATTAAATGGCCAGATGTTGAATAATTATTGCCAAAGTGTTCTCCTTTGAATTACCTTTCTAACAAGCCCTGATGGGTCTAATTTGATATAGTAGGCCTTGATATATTACCTTCTAAAGTTGGAGTTCTGAAACTGATTGAATTTTGTTTTAACACAATTTTAGGCACATTTTTTATTTTGTTTTTTTTAGTAATTAAATTAAAATAAAATAAAATATTACATTAATGAGAAAAGGTCAAATCAATGTAGGGTTACATAATGTATGGCTTAATATATACATGGTTATGGCCAGGTGAGTAAGGGCCATGAGTGGAGAGTGGGGCCTGTGGAGGTGGGTGGAGGAAGGGCCCCACATCATAATTTTAAATTAAACTTAAAAACTCATCATCACATATTTATGCTTAATTCCTCTATCAGATATTTTGGCCCAATCCAATTTTAACAATTGAACAAATATCTTGGTGGGTCAATTGGCAGAATATAAATATATCAGGTGTTAATTGTCAAGGATTCTACCATCTTGGGGTGTGTCTGTCGCAGGTCTCGTCTAATTGGCCTTTGTTGCATAAGGTTCGAAGGCCTAGTGACCAATGGTTGATTGACTAAGTTAACATGGTGTCGGTTTATATGTTGATTTTAAGAGCCTCCTCTCCTAAGTGTATATTAATTGGTTCATTTCAAGTTTTAGGTTTTCCATGAAGTGGAAAGGGTTTATTATTGGAGAAGTTAGTTGCATTACACCTCGCAATTCCCCTGCACTCTGATTGTATGCACTCCTTTAAGTCTATTATCTTTGTTGTATCTATTGTGGTTCTAGTATATCTCTATTGTGTTGACATGCCTCAAGGAAAATCTTCACATCCAAGTCATTAGGGAAGGCTAGGCTCTATCCATTCTCAGGGAGCCCAAGCAATTTTTTTCACTTATCACATTTACCTCTAGGATCGTGAGTAAATTGATGCTTTCTAGGAGCAGGTTCCTCTATACATTCATGAGGAAATAGAATCGGTGGGGACTAGAATATGTCAAGAGTGGGTTATCATTCCGGACTGGGATAATTGATGTAGAGTTGGGCAATTGGATCCCTAACAAAAGGATTTCAAGGGCTCGTGATATAAAATACTAGATGATGATTGATTTGTACAAGAACCTTAAAAAATTTGTCGAGATATTTTTTATGGATTGTGATGAGGCCAAGGAGGAAATTCAGCTACAAATTAAAGACATTAGATCTAGGATACCTACCTATTCCTAACTAGATCATATCCACTAGACCTCCAAGTTTTTCTCTAAGGCTTCAACTTCAAATTGTTCAACCCCTCCACAACATGTCGCTTTCACATTATAGACTAGTTTCTTTATGACTAGGAGTACATTTATTTTGTTTACAATATATAGGTCTCTCAACTTACTATATGTACGAGCTATCATGTATTATTTTTTATTTGTATACTTTTTACATTTTCTTGTTATTATGAACATAGAAAGGACTCTCTACACAAAGGAATAGTTTCCCAAGTAGCAATGAAAAATTTGTATAATATTTGATATTTGGAATTAATAGCACTCCTAGCTTACAAAAAGAATAAATATTTTGTATGTTTAAATTTTTAAATCGTCATAATCAACTAATTCAATTTAGGAATTAATTACTTTAAATCTCATCATACACATATTTAGGAACTAAATTTTTACATTTGGCTAATTTTACTCCTTATTCCCCTTCCATTTTTTCCAAAATTTATTTTCACAAATTTCTATGTAATAAAATTATTTTACTTAAAAATAGCCAAATATTTGTGGGAACTAAACAAGTTCCTTAGAATTTAACTAAGAATTTAACTAGTCTACAAAATATGACCAAGCATTTGTATTTGGCATTCAATAATATTCACCAATGTTTCTACATTTATAAATAAATATGAGTCATGACACTTTTCCATAAAAATCATGGTGATTTAAAAATAAAATAAAAAATCATATAATTTGATACAATTTTCAAGCTTTATGTATATATATTAAACTTAAATCTTCACCCTACCAACATCAAGCTAAATTTTTAGGAACAACCTATCAACAAAGGTTTAATGTTTATTATAATTAAACCTCATTCCTCATAAACTTGAAACTCTAAACAACATTGAGTGTCTATTATCTCTTACTATAACCAACATAAAATCTTGATGTATGGGTGCAGTACCCATAATCATAAGAGAGGAAGAGAATAACCCAAAGAAGGCCCACCAGAAAACCTCCTAAAATAGTATATATGAATGGAGAGACTTTTGCATGGACGATAAGTGCCAAAATACGAAAGGTACAATTTCTAATGGTATCTTGTTTCTCTCGCAAGAAAAAGGGGTTTGGAACATAAGACATGGTCTATGGTCTATTAATTTTTATTTGCTTCTAATCAAGTTATAAATATGTCCCATTTTGTATTATCACTATTTTTTTTAAATATTATCTAATTCATACCTTTTTATTAAATCTGTAAAAATTGAAAATGTTATAAATAATTTTCTTAAAAGCAAAGTAACCATCAAAATTTTTAAATCCACTATTCTTAATGGATCCTTTGACTTTTACCTCTACATTAAGATGTATAAAACATAAATTAAAGTTAACATTATGACGTTTTTCAAAATGTGGTGAACATGGCCTAACACCTAATCACAAAATGTCCACAAATATGAATTCTTACGAGACTTTATTTTTTTATACTTTACTTTAAATTGGTTTATAAAACATAACATTTTAACCAATCTTATAGATTATGTTTCAACTATTTCTTTTATAATCTTTTACATGTGAAAAATAAGTAGTTGTTGTCTAGCTACCAAATACAAACAAAATGTTGGCTACGAATAGTTAAGCCTTGTGAACTTTGGTACAAAATTCATGTGGTTTATTGTAGAGATTTAGTTGGATTAAGGCCTATTTAGATTGACATATATTTCAATCTAAACTATAGTAATAATATTCACTATGTTAACTTGGAAATTGGGAAACGCTTTATAAACATTTATGCAAATGACTAAATTTTCAACAAATAAAAAAAAGTTATAGATTTTAATCAAAATTAGGGAGGAAAAATTACAAATTTTAATAAAAATTAGGGGGGAAGTTATAGATTTTAATAAAAATTAGTCCATTTCACACTATTGAATAGATTTAGATAAATAATGTTCCATTGCTTGCGGGTTTAACACAAGAATGAAGAAATTTCAACCCCCACTCCAGTTATCAGTTTCCCTTATCACTCCATGCATTTAGTTTTAAATCCAAGCATGATAAAAATTCTAAAATCTGGAAATGATGATAATTTTCTGAAAACACAAATTTAGAGATTTCAAAACTGCTGAAATTGCATAAACAAAACACAACAAAATTATGACAACCACAAAGAAAATAACACAGTGATTTTTTGTCAATGTGACCCAGGAAAACCCCCCTACAACTCTTGGGGAATACCAGTTTGAGAGCTCTTCTTTATTTCTGAAAATGCTTTTACAGAGAAACTGAAATACACAATAAAAATTCCAACAACCACAAATTACAACTTATCTCGATTTCTGTGCTTGAACTCCACCTCGAAAATTGTGCCAATTAGCGAACAGCCAAAACAGAAATTTTTACAGCAATAAAACATCATTAAATGCTGCACGGCCAGCCTCGAAAAACATGCCCAAAACTTCTTGTACGAACCATACGGATTTCAACAGTACGGTTGCCTCGAAATTCGTGCCCAAATTGATGTCCCTCTTCCTTGATATCTATGCATTTCTCTTGCTGTATGGTTTTGCCTTGGGATGCATGCCAATAAATGTTGTTGCCCAGATTTGCTGAAATGTCTTCTTGCTGCTCTCCTTCACTTCCTCACTGCTCAGAAATTTTCTCCTTACTCTCTCTTCTCTTACTCTCAAATGCTCATGAAATAATGAATTGATCTTTTCCTCTTCTCTTCTCCTTTTATTCTCTAAATGACCTTTTGGGTTACTCTAAGATCTAATGGTTGAGATTCATTTAGATCTAGGGATGACAATAAATGTGCATTTAATTCTTACTTTCTATTTTTAACTCACCCAC
Source organism: Pinus taeda (assembly GCA_000404065.3). Taxonomy (NCBI): domain Eukaryota; kingdom Viridiplantae; phylum Streptophyta; class Pinopsida; order Pinales; family Pinaceae; genus Pinus; species Pinus taeda. The sequence continues at coordinate 89,260 of APFE030116766.1, forward strand.
TTAAATAAAGACCCACTTAGTCTTTTATTTCCATAGTCACTTTTTCACTTTCTAATTCTTCATTGAGTTTAATAAAGTCACCTTTAAATTAAAATGTAACTTTACCCCTTATAAAGTCACTTTTAAATTAGAATGTAACTTTACCACTTATAAAGTCATTTTTAAATTAAATTGACTTTACCATTTATAAAGTCACTTTAGGAGAAAAGTACAAATAATTTTGGACACTTTTCCCTAGGCCAAAGATCAAAGCCTTAGGGAACCACTTGCCCTCTATAGTCTATAGTCTATTAATTTTCATTTGAAACATAAGACATGGTCTATAGTCTATTAATTTTCATTTGATTCTTATCAAGTTATAAGTATGTCCCATTTTGTATTATCACTATTTTTTAAAAATATTATCTAATTCATATTTATTTATTAAATCTTTAAAAATTTGAAAATGCTATAAATAATTTTCTCAAAAGCAAAGTAACCATCAAATTTTTTAAATCGACCATTCTTAATGGAGCCTTTGACTTTTAGCTCTACATTAAGATGTATAAAACATAAATTAAAATTAACATTATGATGTTTTTCAAATGTGGTGAACATGGCCTAACACCTAATCACAAAATGTCCACAAATATGAATTCTTACGAGACTTTATTTTTTTATACTTTAATTTAAATTGGTTTATAAAACATAGCATTTTAACCATTTTTATAGATTATGTTTCAACTAATTTTTTTTATAATCTTTTACATGTGAAAAATAAGTAGTAGTTGTCTAGCTACCAAACGCAAACAAAATGTTGGTTACGAATAGTTAAGCCTGGTGAACTTTGGTACAAAACTCATGTGGTTTACTATAGAGATTTAGTTGGATTAAGGCCTATTTAAATTGGCATATATCTCAATCTAAATTATAGTAATAATATTCACTATGTTAACTTGGAAATTGGGGAAACGATTTATAAAATTTTATGCACATGGCTAAAATTTCAACTGATTAAAAAAAAGTTATAGATTTTAATCAAAACTAGGGAGAAAAAATTACAAATTTTAATAAAAATTAGGGGGAAAGTTATAGATTTTAATAAAAATTAGGCCATCTCAAGCTATTGAATAGATTTAGATAAATAATGTTCCAGTACTTGTTGGTTTAACACAAGAATATATGTTAAATATTGTGTTAAGGATAAAGTCAAATGATTTTGACTACAAGTTGAAAGTTTGTTAAAATTTGTCGTTTTGTAATTTAAGAACAATTGGACTTTAACCTACAATATAGAATGTGGACTTCAAGGTCAAATAAAGATATTTTTGTACAAAATGCATTTAACTTTGGTAAGGTTGTGAATATCCATATTTGACCTTGAAATCCACATTCTTGGGTTTTATACACAATGCATTTTGACTTTTAGATATAACGCTAGTGAAAATTCCTTGGAAAGTTTTGTTGGTAAAAAACGTAAAAATATAGTAATCCTAAATTAACCCCTAAAAATACACAAACCCTAATTAGAACCCTAAAAATAAATAAACTCTTCTTAAAATGGTAAATACACAAATTATAATAAAAACCCTACAAATAAACAAACTCGTAACAATGATTAAATATTCAAACCATAGTGGAAATATACATTGCACACCTATAATGCATTAAGTTTTCATGGCTTGTTTGCATTTGGCGGAAATTGTGTACTAGGCTAACCCTAAACTAGTGAATGTTATCTTTGGTTGTATCACATATGTTGTATTAATCAATTTTCCTTTTATCTAATTATCGAGATATATATTTCATATAATTTTATAGTTTGATGAACCTCCTTCAAAGGAATTTGTTCTCATAGCTCTTGGCCACACAAAGCCTATTTTTAGTAGAGAAGGGCTTGTAAGTGACAATGGTTTCACTATACATATTAAGTTACATCAATAATTTTCTTTGTTAGATTTGTATAAATTAATACAATTTACAGGTTATGAGAAATGTGCCTACATTTTTCAACACAAATATAGGAATGTCTTCTAGGAATGGGGATTCTTCCTCTCATGTAGAGATAACACTAAAATGTAGTAGTTGCATTTGCATTTGAAACATTTTGATTGCATTATATATTGTTTCGATTACAGAATGAATATTCCTGAAATGTCTAAAATTGTTTATATAAATTTGGGTGTTACATTTTACCAAGTGTGTAAGGACTAGAACCAAAGAAGTTGGCTGTAGTGGCATAAATTCAAAGTATTTATGATTTTAATGGGACTTGGATTTCACTAAAGATAAAGGTAAAGCTAGTGGAAATAGGATTAAGGAAATTAGGACACTATTGTGATTGAAATAAGGGAAAGCAACATGTAAGGGAGGAATTTAATATTCTAAGTGCTAGGTTAAACCAACGAAAAATTGAGGATGTTAACGTACTTAGATTGAATAACTAACTAGCATACCCACATCAATAGTGGATGGTGAATGTCGATACAAATCATAATTTGTTAACTATACTCACATTTAATAGACATCTCTCATTCATCAAATGTACAAACATTGATAATCTCAATTAAACAGCTAAATTATTGAATCGTGAATATTAAAAGAAAGCATGAATAACAAATATATCCTACCATCCAATCTTTCATTCTCTATACTATTTCCAAAATAAGAATTCCTATCAATGTAACTAACACCCATAACAATTATTAACAAGAAATGAAAAAACAAACAATTACTATCAAGGTACAAATGAATATGAAATATTTGCTCAGTGGTGTAAATATAAAATTAGTGGAAAGAGAATCATCTATACCTATCATGGGTAAAAGGAGACACAACAAGCTCAAATTCTTCCCTGGTCCATGGTCTATTAAATAAGGTTTTCTCACATTTTCATTTTATGTAAATTATTTAACACAACATAGACAATAAGTGGATCGATGTTAAATCATTTAAATAGTGCTATTGTAGTAACAAGGATTTGATTTGAAAGTATGAAGAATATTTATGAGCAATAATTTTCTTCAAAACAAAATATCATAGATTTTTCCACAAAGCTACAAAAGAAAGTATAGCTTGTTTATCATTGTGAAGTGTTATGGTTTGAGCATTATAGTGGAGCTGACTACATATCTAGATCTTAAAAGTGATATTATGAATCATTGCTATATCTAACTCAAATCTTGTTAAGAGCCTAGAATCCCTTAAAAGTACAAAGGATAGACATTTATACAAGATTAAGTGATTGAATTATTAATGGAGGAAGACTTGTATGACCAACTCATGGATGATGAATGAGGATAGTCACTAATTTGTTTCCTAGAATCAAATTTTTTTTTTGGTTGATGCAAGAGACGATCCTTCTATATCATTAATCCAAAATATAATTTACATATATTACAACTGTCCACTCAGCAGATTAGACTCAAAACAAGGGTGTTGTCCGCCAAAGGTGAGAACTTTCAACCCAAAACAAAAAATTGGCAGATCCATTTGGAAACAGGCCCTAAACGTGCTGACTTAATCCAAGCTGAGCAATTGCCCGCGTCAGCACTCACTCAACCCGCCTATTATCGCGGCCTCCCAATCCACATCTTAATCTGACGTCAGAGATGGAAATCGCCCCAAGGAGGCAGACCGAACTTAACTCCCTAGCGCCACAAAAATGCATGATCAATCTTGATCATTGATCCCTGCCACAAGATCTGACGGCTGAAATGAATATCGCACCACCCAAAAAGCCGATTTTTAGCGTGCGAGCAAGGCGGTTTTCCAAACGACACCACTGCCATGTGTTGTTCACTGAATGGGATCACTGCAAAAAAGGAAAAACAGCTTCCCGCTCACGAGGCTCGCAATCACCCCAAAACCGTTTTGGGCATGGTATTCCGATCGGAGGCAATAGGTACAGGTTATCGGGGATGCCACGGGCTCCCAACTCTAGAAAGCTCGCGAAATTAACTCCGCCAGGGACATTGTGAGAAGAGGCTTCTGCCAGCTTGCAAGAAACCCCTAGAAAAGAAACTCCCGCTCTACCACCGCTGATGACCTGATTGAGCGTGATTCTTTGAACATCAAACCGCCGAAGCTCATCGCTCGCTATAAAACCAATTTTGTGCTCTCCTCTGCTCATATCGCTTCTGAGTTATCTGTGCTACCCTCCATAGTCCTGCTCCGAAACACAAACCAATCTTCCACATCCTGGTCTTGGAATTTCGCCTTAAGACTGTGTTGAGGTAGCTCTTGCCATTTTACTGCAAACCTATCTTATACGCAAATCATTCCTTGATTAGCCAGAAGATCCGCCAGCTTATTGGCCAATCTTCGAACATGTTTAAAAGTAATTTTGCGGAGGCTTAAAAGGTGGTTGTGGATCCATTGAAAGATCTGGATCAGCCTCCAATTCCTTGAGGCCTTTTCCGGCGTCGTACCCCAGCTAATTCTCTTGACCGAGTTAATGATTAACTCAAAATCTGCTTCCACAATGACATTGTGTCGATTATCCTGAATCAGGAATTCTAAACAGTGCTCCACAGCCAAAACTTTAGCCATATTGTTGGTGGCTCTCCCTATGTGACCATAGAAAATGAACAGGATGTTCCCTCTTTCATCCCTTAAAACTCCTCCATGACCCGCCGCACTAGGGTTACCCTTTGAGGCACCATCCACATTGTACTTCAAAAAACCTTTGGGGGGAGGGTGCCAAAAATCAAGCTTAGAGTGTCTAATGAGAATCTTCCTTTCCAGGCCCTGAGGAATGAGACCTTGTAACCTTAGCTGACAAAGGATCCTCCAATCTGGTGCCGAGGGAGGATTCATAGGGAGATTTCGGACAATAGAACCCACTGTCTCTTGAAGTTGTTTTAAGATTTGATCTAAAAGGTAAAGGGGTGGTTTTTTTACATCCTTGAAAGTTTTGTTATTCATTTCTTTCCAAATGTTCCAGATGATGAAGCCCGTTGTTAGAGCCCAAGCAATGCTAAGGACTTCATTATTTGAAAAATTGCTTCTCCACTTGTTTAGGGTGTTGATGATGCTCCCTTTGCCCCTATCCCACTGTTGGAAAATGGAGGCGAAAGAATCCCACAACTTGGAGGAAAATGAGCAGTTGTTGAGAAGGTGCTCCATTGTTTCCTCTTGAGCTTCACATAGTTGGCACCTGGAAGGCCCCAAAACACCCCTTTTCCTAATATTGTCCCAAGTCAAAATCTTCCTATGCTGGACAAGCCACATGAAGACTTTTATTTTTCATCCAACCTTGATGCCTCCATAGTCTTTTCCATGCTTTGTCCGGAGCCTGGGAGGCTAAACCAAGGAGAATTAATTTAGCTTCCTTAAGATTAAAGTTGCCATCATTGTTGTTGCCCCATCTCAGCTGGTCATTCCCTTCTGAAACTAGGATTTTCCTTCGATCTAACTCTTGCATTAGAATTTCAGCTTTGGCTTTTAAGGGGTTGTCATACCTGAAATCAAATTTCCTCCATGTTCTCCACTTTCCTACATTGTTGGTTTGATCCCAGAAATCCTTTACTTTGGTTAATCCTTTAGCATTTGTCTCTGCCTTAAGTTCCTTTAATTCCTCTTTTAAAAGAATGGGTTCTTGTTTCCATCTATCCTCCCAGAATAGAGCTAAGTTTCCCTCTCTAATTTCCCAGAAGCCATTATCTTGGACTAGACCTCGATTGTCCCAGGCCTTGTTCCACATGTGTGATCCCTTAATGTTTCCATCCATTCTTATATGGTCATCACTTTGCCATGAGCTGGCATATTTTTCTTTCCAAATTGTAGCCCATTGAGCCTTTGGTTCTTTTAGCCAGCGCCACCATAATTTAGCTCCTAAAGCTTTGCTTAAAATTTCTGGATCATCCAATCCTAGACCTCCATGTTTTCTAGGTTTGCAGAGTTTTTCCCAAGCTACCAAGGCCCATTTTTTCTTTTCCTCCCCCTTGCCCCAAAGAAAGTCTCTCTGTATGGTTCTTAAAAGCTACAAGACTCCTTTAGGAGCCGACAGAGCGGAGAGCATAAAAACTAGGATAGATTGCAGAGCAGCCTTTGTGAGCACCAACCGACCAGCCAAGTTTAAGGACCTCGTAGTCCATTTCCTTATTTTGTCTTGCAGTTTATTGATCACTGGCTCCTAGATGCTCTTGTGTAAAGGCTTAACAGTAAGAGGGATCCACAAATATTTTGAGGGGAGAGAATTTCTTTGAAAGCCCAGAATTTTAGCAATGTTCCTTTGAATGGCAAAGTTAGTATTGAAGAAAAAAATCTTATATTTGGAGAGATTAACTTCCATACCTGAAGCCCTAGCAAAGTCATTTAGGATTTGTTTGAATGCATGAGCTTCTTTGACTGTGGGGATTCCCTGTAGCATGGTATCATCCACAAACTATTGATGCGTCCAAGCCTGTCCCCTATCAAAAAGTTGGAGACCTTTGATCTTACCGACTTCTTTAGCATGTTTGATAGACTGACCCAATCCTTCCATCATGAGGATGAAGATAAAGGGAGAGAGTGGATCCCCCTGTCTAAGGCCTCTAGAGGGAAGAAAAGTATCAGAAGGGGAGCCATTGACCAAAATTGAGAGGCTGGAGGAAGTGACCAGGGCCAAGACCCATCTCACCCAATTGTGATCAAACCCAAAAGCTATGAGAATTTTCCTGATATAATTCCAGTTCAACTTATCATAGGCCTTAGCAATGTCTAATTGCATGATCATAACAGCCTTTCGGTTGATAGTCAGAGAGTGTACCACCTCATGTGCTTGAATAATATTGTTAAGAATTTTCCTTCCTTCCACATATCCAGATTGTTCCATAGAGACAAGGATGGGAAGGAGAGGTTTGAATCAATTGGCCACCACTTTTGATATAATCTTGTAAACCACATTACATAAAGATATCAATATGAACCTGTCAGGAGTTTGGGCTGCCTCTTGTTTAGGGATCAGGGCAATGAAGGAAGTGTTCAGAGCTTTCAGAATAGTTCTATTTATCTTAGAATCTTATACAACATTCAGAATATCTTGTTTTACAATATTCTAGCAAGCCTTGAAGAAGTCTACATTGAAACCATCTGGGCCAGGTGCTTTACCGTTTTGCATTTCTTTGAGGACTTCACTGACCTCATCTTCGATTACTGGCTTGTTAAGGTTGAAAGTGTCCTCACTGGACACCAGCCTAGGTATATGTCTTGTGAAGGTTTTGATGGAATTCTCTCTGTCATAACATGTTTCCTTGGCTATGCCCCAGAAGTTCTTAACAACTGCTTCTTCTATCTCTGCACGAGAGTTGTGAAGAATACCTCTCTTGTCCTTGATCACTGAAATTTTGTTGTGAACTCTGTTTTCCATAGTGGATCTGTGGAAAAATATAGTATTTCTTTCTCCTTCTTTGAGCCATTGTACTCTTGATTTTTGCCTCCAAAATATTTCCTCTTGTTTGCATGAATTCTCCCATTCTTGATTACATTTGGTGGCTTGATCATTTCTGGTTTCATCGAAGCCATCTGTGATAAGGGCTTGGTTGAGTTCCTGCATTTTACCCTCTACTGCTTTTTGAGCTACAAAAATATTGTCATGTTTGTTCCAATCCTTGAGCCGTACCTTGATGTGTTTTAGTCTTTTCTGAAGAAAGAACATTCTGGTGCCTTGGATGTTCAAATCTTCTGACCACCATTTGGCTATGTTGCTGGTAAAATCTGGATGGGAAAGCTAGATGTTTTCAAATCGAAAGGTCTATTCCAGGGAGTACCAATACTTTGCATCTCCAGATGAACCGACCAGTGGTATGAGCCTCCAAAGAGTAGAAATCTTGTTGATATTTCCTTATCATTGAGCATAAGGTCTTCTGATATCATAAATCTGTCTAGTTTTGAATCCACCTGAGACTCTCCTCCTCTTTTGTTGTTCTAAGTAAATATGCCATTACTAGTAACCATATCCACTAACTTCATACTATCTGTAAAAGTCTGAAACTTCAGAGAGTCTTCACTTAGAACTCTGGTTCCACCTTTTTTCTCCGAAAGTGTTTTAATCATGTTGAAATCCCCTCCCAGTATCCATGGCATACCTGAATGTCTATCTCCGAGTTCCTCCAGAGAATCGAGAAATTTGAGTTTACCCTCTAGTCTTTGGGGGCCATACACATTTGTGACCAGGTAGGTCTCCTTATCTCCTACGGGTTGTATGACCACTGAAAGATATTCTCTAGATGCCTCAACATCCAAAATGTTTATTTTATCTCGATTCCAAAAGGGTGAGTATACCACCTGCTGTATTCTCCACTTTGACTTCCAGAAACTCATAACAATTGAGCCATTTGCTATGAATATCTTTTAATTTTTGAATGGAACATTTGGTTTCCTGGATGAAGATCACATCCGGAGCTATTTGTTTCATTCTATTACTAATCAGTCTCTGTTTTCTTTTACTACCCGAACCTCTAATATTCCAAGAAGTAAACTTCATTATTAAATATTGGTAAAGGAGTAGCTAGTTAGGTATTTCATCTTACCTGAGTCTATCATTAGCTTTCCACATTCCATCAATAGTTCGTTCTTCTTTTTCCTGCCTCTTTTTTTCCTAGGTTTCTGGGTGCTAATCCTGGTGTGGATTTCACTGTTTTTACCCCTTCGTTGCTCTACTTTTCCTTGTTTATTTGCCTCTCCGGCCCTTTGTTTTGGGTTTTCCATATATATAGTTGTTGGACTCTGCTGAATTCCTCTGGAGGTAAAGAGTCAATCCCTTCTTTGGTTCCTTGAATCAAGAAATCCTCCAGATCTAGATTCTATTTCTCAAGAATCACCTGAAGTTCTTGGTCCTCCATTTCCATCTCACTTTGGGTCATCTCATGATCCATTTCTGTTTCAGCATCACTCACCAACATTTATGTGTGAATATTTTTATCTGGTGCTTGTTCCTTGTCCTCTTCTTTCCCTTCCTCCATTAAATCTTCTCCCTTCATCAGGTTTGCTGTATTTATCTCTTCTTCCTCTTCCAGGACTTGGAACCTATTTTTGTGGCTTGTTGCCCTTCAGATTTTTGTGTCTTTAACCCCCTCTTGCTTCCTTTTCCTTTGTTTTCCACTTTGTGAAAGCTTTCAGAGTCTTTCATTGCATTAGCTTTACCCTTATTCTCTATTTTAGTGAGAGGGAAATCCCTGAATAGGTGCCCATGCTTATGGCATTTGTGACATCTGAATGGAATATGTTCGTAATCTACAGTTTGAACCCATTCTTCATCAAAAACTTCGAAGATTACCTCATCTGGTAGAGCTCCAGAGAGATCCATCTCCACACATATTCTAGCAAAGGAAGTATACTTTCCCGTCCTAGTGGCTTCAGAAGCTTTGACAAACTGTCCTAACTTATTTCCTATGACTGTTAAGGACTCTGTTCGCCAATAATCAAGTGGAAGAGAATAGAGCCTTACCCAAACTGGGACCGAAGAAAAGGTTTCGCGTTCCGGGACAAAATTCATGATCCAAGGTCTCATATAGAGACCTATTGCAGCATAGAAGTAGGGCCCACCTTCAAAAACTCTATCCTTATCTTCGATGTTTACAAATACCATAGTAAAGAAACCCTTTGATCCTAGGTGTAGGTTAATGCTTCCTTTTGGTTTCCAGTGATATCTTATCCACATTTGTAAGGCTTTTTTAGTGGGCCATAAACCCATGAATTTGCAAATGATTGCATAGGTTTGCATATGGTCCCTGTGCGCCTGTAGAGCAGGCTCATTTAAAACAACTCTGGGAGTCACAACAGCTTTGGGCTTACATGGGCCCATGTGTGCTTTCTTTTTTGTTCCCTGTTCCTTGTCTTCTTCCTCATTTTCTTTAGTAATATTATTCTATTTTGACTTTTGTCCATCTTGTTCCTCTTCATTGTTCCTATTCCTTCCCTTTGAAGGTCCTTTATCATATTCCATAGGTTTTTTACCCCTGTTGGTCACAGCCCGTTTGGAGGGAGTGGAGCTCCCTCCTTTGCGCTCTTCCATGGAGAACCTCCCCTGCAACAACCCGGAAACCCTAGATGTTTCGTCCTCCATCGCTTAGTTTGCCCTAGAAGCTTCGCCCCCGACTTGTAAATATCACTATTATTATATCTAGCAATACCCTAGAATCAACTTAACTTAGGGGAATTTTGATGTAAAAAATTGGCCTAAAAAAATATACTAATAAAATTAACTTTAAAAGAACCACTAGGATGCAAAATCATGATGTCATCTCAGGGGTAAATATTTTGGAGGGAAAAGAAGAAAGCTATTTTTTAAATTGATTTTTTGCTTTATCTTCATGTAGGTTTACTCAAGTGTCAAGCATGGACACCCGTTGGATGCAAAATTGAATTCAACATCCAACGAGTACCCACTCTGCATACTTCTGAGTAGTCCTACAAAAAAAATTTGAAAATACATGAAAAAACATGTTAGCACACTATTTTTCATGTATTTTCAATTTTTTTCAATGTGGATCTACTAAAAATTATTTAGGGTGAGTACTCGTAAGATGCCAAATTTAATTCCAAATGCAATGTATTTCCACACTTGTCATTTGAGTAAACCTATAAGGAAATAAACCAAAAATAAAATAAAAAATGTTTCCTTTTTTTTATTATTTATTTATTTTGTAAA
>APFE030116776.1:5766-37205 GCA_000404065.3 Pinus taeda
CACAGATTCATAACCAACTACAGTATAGAATCAATTTTCATGTCTAAATATTTAAGCCTGCAGACAACTTGCATAATATTGGAAAAAGACCGAAGGACCACCATTTGGACCATGAGAACCAACCTGCACAATGTGGAATAAACTATCATGAGAAAATCAAGCAGACTTCGTAATTTAATAATAGGTAACTTATCAACAAGCATGATTGACACGATGATTATAAATAGCAGCAGACTTGATAATTTGTCCTGCACATCTCCAGGAAACAAATAAATAACGTGGAGTGAGACATTTTAGCAACAGACCAATTGAAAATCCTAAAAATTCCAGTGAGAATGTGCCACAAGAATAATGCTCATAACAAGCAAGAATTTATAATATTCCAGAGGGAAAAAAGAGTAAGCGCCTTACAGTGTGCACACTTTCACATATTTGAAGACTGGTAAAGTTACACATAAAAGGGAAGAAAGGAAGCCCCTTATACAGGGAAGTTCACTCACATTGATTCTGTAAAAGCTCTTTCAAAACCAGGAAAGAAGATAACCAAAGGAGTAGATTATATATCACTTCTTTACTTCTCAGACATTATTTGTCTACCTAAAGGTAAGATGGTCGACCATACGATTGAAAATTGGAATGGACCATATGGATTATGCAGTTAACAACAAACAATCAATTCATACAAATTTGGCATATATATGCCAAGCAGAACTTGTCACGGGATTGATGACATGATATGCTAGCAACCAAACAATTTCAATACATAAAAAACATATTTAGCATTTACAGAGAGCACTACAACAAATCAGGTAATTTTTTCAAATGCAAATCTTTGAAGCATCCAAATAAAACTAAGAAGAATGACTTTCAAACAGAGTTTGGCAAACTATTTGGCTGATCCCATGGAAAAAACAAAAAATTACACTTGGATAGTTGAAAAGGTTATGCTTCCTAGACTTGTACCTGAGAAGCATAGTTACCAGAAACGGGACGACGACCACTGTTTCTGCAAAAAAAACATCAGAAACGAGACGGTACGGAAAACGCCGTTCCCAACGTCGTTCTGAAATAGATCAATTTTTCTTACAACAGTGTTATGTCACCAAGTTTAGTCATCACCGGTTTGTCCTCGGTTACATGTTAGAAACTCCGGTTAACTCTCGTCCCAAAAAAGCATTGCGCAAAATGCACGGCATGCAGAAAGACAACTAGTTTCATTTTCCAGTTGCGCAGCTCAGAGGAACAATTTAGGATGAATAATTTTTCATTGATTGAAGTAATGATTTGGTTTTTATTTGTAATGTCAAAAGTTTAATATCTTTAGTTTCGCTTTGTATAGATCATGAATTGAAACTGTGAAATCTGCAAATCTGTAATGTTTATCTAATGACAAAATCTTAGTTGGGCGCTATTAATTATGTTAGATAATTATTGAATAAAATCGTTGACGGTCCAATAGGTATGTCTCTGAATGGAAGAAGATGAAGAATTTAACCCCCAACAATTTTCTGGAATGAATCAGATGGTCATTCTATAACCAGGATTTTTACTTCTTATTATAACCAGCAATCCTCTGTACAAACTGATCACAGATCTTTCCCATCTGTCCACCTATATACACAAATCTATGGTTCCCAACAGAGAGCAATCCCCACTCAACATATACTTAAAAGGGAAGATGACATTTCTAGGTATTTAGTTACTTTCATTAAATTGTTAATTTGTTGTTGGTGTTTTGTTTTGTTGCATGCTAAAAAATAGTTTATTGTTGAATTTTTGGTAATATAATATAATTGTTAGGAAGAAGGATGAGTTTGGAATACTTGGTATTTTAGTAAATGAATTTTCAAAAAAAATTTAATGTTTTTTCTCTCTCCTCGTTTCTTGAATGCGAAACCTCAAAATTGCGTTTCTCGTCTCGTTTCCATGGCTTCCAAAAGACCAAATAAAGCAAACTTAATGTAAATATGAAGACCGGTAAGAAGATGGTGGAGGCACACCACTGTTGAATCTTGATCCATGAAAAGACCCAACCCCATACAAAGACAACAGTAGACTGTCCGATGGATATAAATGAGATCTTGACAAAGATGATGGGTTGCTTCCAACATTATAGGCTGATCGATAGATGCCTTGGCTCTCCCTGTCATATATACCCTGACCAGGTAAATTGTAAAATGGGATGCTAGGCACTGGAGCAGGACGATGTAAGTCAGAGTAAGTGGAATGGGCAAAGGCACTGGAAGAGGTATGTTTAGGGAGTAGTGTAGAAGAATTGAGAAGGGAAAAGGAACTGGGAGGGGAAGGTTTACGGAGCAGTGAACCAGCATCAACGCCAGCACCAGCAACAACACCACCACCATTACTAGGATGAACCCATTTAGTCTGAAAGTTAATGGCTTCTGCAGATCTTTTACCCTCTTCCTTGTCTTTCTCAGTTTGAGACTTAATGGCTTCCACAGACCTTTTCCCCTCTTTCTTTGCTTTCTCAGACTGAGACTTAATGGCTTTTGAAGATCTTTTCCTCTCTTTCTTGGCTTTCTCTAACTCAGCCAAATGTTTTTCAATATCTTTAGTAGACATTTGTGATTCAAGTTTGTGCTCTTCAATACACTTAATTACAGTAGTCAACAATGCAATTTGTCTTGAATCTCCAGTATTCTGCAATAAGACATGGAAGTGTTCAGAGCATATGTCTGAAAGACAAGTTAATATTTTCATAGCTTTACACTTTGAGAGAGGAACATGCCCTACACACAAGAATAAACATAACTGTGAACAAACAAACTCTGTTCCCTTTTTTGCTAATTCCTCTGACGCTTTCTTTTCATCCTTCAGATATGCCTTCAACAAAGGCACAGGTGTAAATTTTTCTACAAGTCCAAATTCATAGATAAATTGTATGGCCTCAATTTGCTTTCCGCTACTACTCATTTTTTCTACAACATCTGTGAGAAAAAAAAAAAACCAAACATGTCATCCAGGATCATTGGAAGATCAAAAGTAATGCAAACAACTTGAATAAACCCCATCTTGGAAAGATGACCCAACTTGGTAACCAATTTCAAAATAATGTAGACCGCGAGAGTAAGTTCAGCATACCTTTCTACTGAAGGCACAGTAAGCATAAAAAAGATCCATCTGAAGAATGAAATCATCAGCCAACTAGTATTTATATTTAAAAATAAACATCAACCTCTAAAATACTGAGCCAGGATGCAAACCCTTGCAAATAAACTCGGCATCATACTTCACAAGGAGTAGATCCTTTAAGCATCCCTTTGGAAAACCCTACATCTGAAGAACCATAAGGCTCTGAAACCCTTAGGACAACTAAGAAAAGCACGGTTACTGGGCACCTAATCTTCTGCCGAAAAAACAAACATCTTTTTGAAGAACCAAAATATCAGGTGATTAACAATCCAATCCTCAAATTATCATTTTTTAAGGGGTAAACTGTATAGTTCACACATTATAGTAGCATTCATTTTATCTCAAGGAAATTAGATGCATAGTTTGAAAAAGGACGCCTATGCATTTTAACAACTAATCTAAAAATATTACAAGCAGTTTCCTACAAATGCACCTGTTATGGACACAATTACATCAAAATAATTGCTCAAAAAACAAGCCAATACAAAAACTACTCATGAATCCTTCACTGTTTCCTGCAAAGATAAGTAGAGCCACCCTTAATTGCTATTCAACCCTTCACCCAATGGTCAATGTAGCCTATAGTTATGAAGTAGCTAATTTAAGCTACTTAAAAGTTCTGCAACACTTCAATGTCTTACCAAAATCAAATGGGTGATAAAACTAAACTAAGCTAGATCAACATTTTCACCGACTCTCAAGTTCTGATGGGATACTGATAGGTAAAAAGAACATTGAAACAAAGATTGGACATCTTATCCTATCTTATTTTATAGTTTAATTAAAATAGCATCAGTTTAGTGGAGGGCAAAACATTTGGGTGGGGTGAAGGTTTCCAAGGAATTAGCCATCCAAGTAGATGGAAAGTTCTAAGTTAAGGCTTTTCTTAGATATCATTACCTTTTTACCACCAACATGGGCCTCTCAATGTGGTTTGGTTCCAACTTCAGACCAATACCCTTCTTGGGCATCACCACATTTTTACTAATTGACCAGAAAGCTCAATCTAACCTTAAAGAGACAAATGTGCTTCCCTCCTACAGGGGTATCACTGAGACTACCACCAAAAGTACATCTATCGAAGAGTCTGAAAATACAACATTAGAAGGGCTAAACATGAACAGTTAAAATTGTTTTCCACAATGTTGGGTTACTACAAAAGGTAGTAATTTGCAGTGTTTTTAAAACCAGCCAAACTGGAACCAAAGCCAGCCGGTTTGACCAGTTCACCCATTGGACACCCTAAACCGTGTTATGAACCGAGTTGGCCTATTAAATTGGTTGGTTCAACCGGTTTGACCAGGGCCAAATGAGCTAGTTTGACTGGTTCAAATGTATGCCGAGGGGGAGTTCCAACCTCCCATAAGCACTTCACTCTAAAAGCGCACTCGCAAAGGGAGAGTTCAGGAAGCACTTTTCCAGAATGCTCCCTTTTAGAAGTTTTTCTTAGGAGTTGACTCCCATCAGGGGGGTGGAGCCTCCTTCTAGTTTTTGCTAGAGAATCTCGGAAGTTGGAGCTTTCTATTGATGTAATTATTAAAACCCATATTAAAAGTGTTCAATGATTTTTCTCCTAGAAGGGTTTCCACTTAAAAATCTCGTGTACTATCTTTGATATTGTGCATTATTGAATGGTGTTGCTGATTTATGTTTTGATCTAATGCTAATGGCAATTAATTCTTTGTGAAGTTAAAATTAACTAAAGGACGTGAAACACTAAATCACCCCTCTCTCAATATTTCCAACAATCGGTATCACAGGTTCCTATAGTTGCAGCGTAACAACTAGGAGGTAGATCTTAGGTGAATCAAGATGGGAAGGTCAAGTAAACATGCCACCAAACTTTCAAAGGAATCAAAGGAAGTCTCTGGTATTGCAGTAGTCTCAAAATTTGTTACAACTGATGAAGAGAATCCAGTTGGTCTAGCTCTTGAGTTTGATGAAACCAAATATGATATATGGGAATCTAGAATGGAAGCTTGTTTGAAAGTTCATGGATATGATGTATGGCACTTTTTTTTTTCTGGAGACACATCTACCAATGAATCTAGAAGGTACAATACAAAATCCATGAGTTTCATTCTTAGTGCTCTGCCAGATTCTATGAAAGACAAAGTGGATCAACTCTCATCAACCAAAAGGCTTTTTGAAGAAGCTTCACAGTGTCTACTCAAAGAAGCATGCAGGTCAAGATGAAGATGATGATGATGATGATGATGATTGTGATTCAGATGAGGTAGGTGACAAAGAAGTAGTACTAGTCGACATGGAAGGAGAAATGATTAGCACCTTATGTGATATTGACGAAGCAAGGAAGCGAAATCAAATACTCGAAGAAGAAGTTGTCCTTCTAAGACTCCAAGTGGAGGAAGCAGAGAAGAAAGAAAAAATATTCATAAAGCAATTAGAGGAATCTGTTCAAAAGTACGAGACAAAATTTCGACAAAAGAAGAAGGAACTTGATAATGCTCTAGATGAAATAAACTAGTTCAAGAAATGGTAGAAGGAGCAATTGCAAGATGTCAAAAGGAAAAACCATGTCATTAATGACAAGGATCAAAAAATTACTCAATTGAAGATGAAGGCCAAAGAAGCAGGTGAAGGTCGAAGACCCCAGAAAGTAAGGTTGACGACAAGCCTAATAACAAAATCCTTCAAAGGCCATATTAAAGTGAAGGATAGAAGAAGGTTGAAAATGTTGTTACTCCAAGAAGTAATGCTTAACAAAGGGTTGTACCTCCTCCAAGAAAGAATATCTTTAGAAGATCTTCAAGACAAGACAACTCATCCAAGTACCCTAGTATGTTTTATGGTTATCTCTTTTCATGTACTAACTTTGGGCATAAGGCTAGGGATTGCAAAGCTTATGACAAGAATGATTATCAAGGTCATTATCAAAACACTAGAAGCAATTTTGCAAGATCATAAGACATATCCAAATGGCTTCTTTAGGTTCAAGATTGAATTCTTCAAATACCATAACTATGGACATATAGCTCATGATTTCAGGTACATGATGGGATCTTCCATGAAGGAGAACTCTATTATCAGGCACAAGGAGATTTTGAGAAGAGAGCAAAATAAAGAAGATCGAGTGAATGAAGAATTCCTAGTGGTTATTCTCTCAAGTTTTGTAAAGTCAAAAGGTCATGATGAATCCACCAATGAGATGGAAGATGTCAATCAGAATAATCTTGCAACAAAGTAGATTCATATATCATTCTAAAAATCCAGCTTGGAGACTCCCTGTCTTGTGAATGTTGAAGAGGGGAGAGTCTACGTAGCAGTGGTTGCAAATTTGAAGATCTATCCTTTAGCGGGTTAATTTGGAATGGTAGATGTGAATAAGTCACCAAAGCAGTAATCAATATTGTGGGTAGATTAGTCAGCCTTGTAGAAGATTTTGAAAGAAAAGTCATGGATAGAATCGTAGAAGGGATCATGGTTCTTAGTAATGCATATTAACAGGTGGAATCAATTGTGGCAAGTCGTGAGAGGCATAACATGTCAGGGAGAGAAAATCCAAACCAATAAAGGCATATTACAGGAAGTCAAATATTTCATCAAGGAGAGTAACCCTTTGCCATTAACGTCAAAGCGGGAGAAAAATAAAGAGAAGAATATTAGAAGCATGAAGACAGGGGGAGTAGTAATCACAAGGGGAGTATGTGTGTTTCCATCAATGACAAAGGGGGAGAATGTTGAATGACGGTGTCAATGATGTGAACGTCAAGCCATGAACACTCTCAATATTCGTCTAAGGAAACATTGATTAGAAGCTCCAATGAACAATAAGACTTGGAAGGATGAGAAGTTCATGTGGCGTGGTCATGCTACCCTGCTTTTGATGAAAATTTTGGATAAAAAGATCAATGCAATTTCAAGCGAGATCATCATCAATTGATAGATCTCTCTATGTTGATTCCAATAGTAGGTGGCACACCACATAAATCCTCACAGTTGAGGAGATATAGTTGTTCAAAATTGAAGCCCCGAAATTTGGTCAAAGAGCCCCAAACTATGATGTTAATGGAAGATGGATGTTTGGTTATATGATGGCATTTATAATCAAAAAATTGTTCAAATTTTATTGTGTTTATCAACCCTCCAAATCAAACTATTCTAGCCCATTTTGAGTTGTAAGGTGGAATTTTTTATCGAACATATTTTCTCCAAAGATTGTCTAAAGTCGGCTCCTAAAAATAAAATTTTATGACTTCAAGTCGACTAAAGTTCTGGCTCCAAATATATTCATTTTCAAATTCAAATTTTAATTTGGGTTAAGGTCAACTCACTATTTTTATGGGCATGTCGGCCCCCCTAATCCACCTCTTCATCCTCTATAAATATGTGTTTGGGCTCCTTTCAAACACAACAATAGAAAATTATTTTCTCATTCTTATTCACTATGAAATTTTGGAGGCCTAGGCAGAGCATGAGATTAGAAGAAGGCCAAAGTATGATGTTCTATTGGGTTTATTATTTTTTATATTTTTGTGGTGGCTATTCGTGACAGATCTTAGGGTTTCATTGGGAAGTAAATTTTCTTGAGGCATAAATTTGGCCTATCCCTGAGGCTTCTCTATTGACATTCATTAGACATTCTAAGGCACTTCACACTAGTTCCAAGGCAATAATAGTTGAGGCCTAATGCAAGCTTTTGTGGCAAATTTCACTAGTATCTATCAGGGAAATTTTTAGGGGCTAATATTCACAGGTGGGCTAATTCTCCATGTCGTTTAAAAAAAAATGATTCGCCAACTTCCATTTTTTCCAAAAATGATTCACCCGCATTTTAATTTATATAGACAAGTATAAAATCATTAGAAATATAAATATTTTTTAAAAAGTTTTGCCAAATATTAGGGACTAGTAAGATTCGCCAAGGTTTCTAAACTTTAGGATAAAATTTTGTCCTTAAAATATTCCTTGGTATCTATTAATTTTTAGGGCTAGATTGTTCTCTATTGTAGATAACTGCATTTATAAACTTTTCAACATTTTCACATTACATTCACCCCACAATATCATATCATCATTAGTAATTAGGTAGAGATAACAATAACATAAAAAATGCAACGGAAAAGTAGAAGAAAAGCAAGCACAATAGAGACATCAGGATTTAGGTTAGAGACTAGGGAAAAACCCCACAAGGGGGAAAATCCAACCAGATTCTTCTTCTATTAGATATTCATCAATTGTTCAACTGAGATATAAATTAGAATATGAATGAGATACAACAATCACATCATGCCTCCTAGAGCCAACCCAAGTCAGTTCACAACTTTGTTTGTGAACTGAACAATCTGACCTCCGATAATCAAACAAGTCCATGAGAGTTGCTATCATATCATTGTCTCAAGTAGCATCACCCATGTCACTGTAATAAGTGTCATCAATGTTAGGAGTCTTCACTATCAAGGAACATCATCATTGTCAAATGTCATCATTAGTGTCATGTATCATAAGAGCAAGGTCCCTGTCATCATAAGAGCATGGTCATTGTCATCATAAGAGCATGGGCATTGTCATGATATATCTCATTGTCATCATAAGAACATGGTCTCTGAGGCCATGGTCTCTATCATCAAATATCATAATAGCAAGGTCATTGTTCACTGTTCCTCATCAAATTCACTATTATGCAACGAGGTCACTGCCATAGTCAAGGTGATTGTCTCAAGGTCACTGTTATACATCATTGTCAGATATCATACATCAATATCACTCAAGGTCAATGCCATACTAGGTTTCTCAAAATCACTATCAACAAGGTTACTTGTTCATTGTCGTATATCATTGACTTACTGTAATAAAGATCATTAAGGTTGTTGTGCCATATGATAATTTCTATAAACTGCAATCACAAAGAATAAAAATTTGAATTATGGAGAATAAAACCAAGCTACAAGTGATAGAAAAAACCACAAAGAGTAACAATGTGAACCATCAAAATAGATCTAAGCTACTATGTATTGTCGAGCCCCTCAGGGTATATGAGACCGAGATTCTTAGAGTGTTACTATAAAAGTAACACCACAATAGTGTGATGTCACTTGTGTATAGATCGATGCCACTGATGTCACTATGAATAGAGCGAGCTGCTGAGCAATGTCAACAAACCAAATCTAAGCCTTATAAACCACGTGATGCACAAAATATAAAATGCAGGCCACAGGATATGTCAACGAACCAAATGCGAACATTATAAACCATGCGAGCCACAAAATATAAAATGTGTGCCACGTGATCTGTCAACAAACCTTCCTTCAAGATCTGAGCTCTTGTTCATCTTTCAAGTGCCACTCTACTTCATGGGATGATTTTTCATCCTTCTCAATTTCGATATTGAGGACGAGGTCCTTACATCCATTTGTTATATGTGATGACCCTAGGACAAGATTAAGAGCAATAATAACAAAAGTAGATAATGAAAGTGTACCTAATGATGAGGCAGGACTGTCATCCATTTTCTAGATAGGAGAGTAGCTTCTTCATTATCTTACAACAAATCCCTCTTGGACCTTACTCTTCTTGTACTACCCTGCATCTGTATGATCCTTAGGATATTCTTTCTTTGATCGCATTCTCATCTAAGAAGTTAGTGAAAAAATCATTCAAACATTCATGCAAGAAGAATAAACAATAGTCTAGAATGATAAAACAAGAGCAGAAGATAACACAGGTTCTTGAAAGTACTTATCTTTCCTGGGGATTGTAGGAAGCTATCAGCTTCCCCTTGATCATGCCTCCATGAGTCACTTTGTCCATCAACCATATGATAGTGTCATCTTCAGAAGAAATGCAACCTCTTGAGCACCACTTGTTCGATCTCTTTCATCGGCAGCCAAACCCAACTTGTCAATGTACAAGATGATCACTGGATTTATATCATATCATCTCCTATTAGGTAGGAGACAAGTTTATCTAGGTTTTCTC
Organism: Pinus taeda; assembly: GCA_000404065.3. Taxonomy (NCBI): domain Eukaryota; kingdom Viridiplantae; phylum Streptophyta; class Pinopsida; order Pinales; family Pinaceae; genus Pinus; species Pinus taeda. Next base: position 15,859 of record APFE030116776.1, read on the forward strand.
TAAATCTGACATAACTACTTGAATAATTGAAAGGCTTCTTGTTGATCACATCATGAAAATTTTTAATCATACCAAGTCATTTTCCATATCAAGGCCACTCCTAGGGTTTCTCCCAAACCATAGCTTTTGTTTGCAAAAACAAAGGCTTCCTAGTTTTTCCTTCAAACCCTAGCATTCTTTTACGTCTTCGCCATCTTCATCCCTTTCACTCAGTTTGCCCATAAACTACATCATATGTGTCTTCACAGGGGTGATCTCAATGAATTTTCTTCAGCCCAACTCTGATACCATGTTAATTTTTAGGGGTAGATTGTTCTTTGTTGTAGATGATTGCATTTATAAGCTTTTCAACATTTTCACATTACATTCACCCCATGACATCATATCGTTATTAAAAATATTATGTAGAGAGAACAATAATATCGACAAAGCAACAAAACAGTAAAAGAACAGTAGAAGAAAATCAAGCACAATAGGGACACCAAGATTTAGGTCAGAGACCAAGGAAAACCCCCACAAGGGGGGAAACCCAACAAGATTCTTCTTCTATTAGATATTCATCAATTTTTAAGCTAAAATACAAAGTACAATAAGAATGAGATACAACAATCACATCAAGCCTCCTAGAGCCAACCCAAGTCAATTCACAACTTCGTTTGTGAACTGAACAATATGACCTCTAATAATCAATTAAGTCTAAGAGAGTTGCTATCATACCACTGTCTCAAGTGGCATCATCCATGTCACTGCACTAAGTGTCATCAATATCAAGGGTCTTCACTATCAAGGAACATAATCGTTGTCAAGTGTTATCATTGCTATCATGTATCATAAGAGAAAGGTCCCTGTCATCATAAGAGCATGGTCATTGTCATCACATATCTCACTGTCATCATAAGAGCATGGTCTTTGTCATCATATATCATAATAGCAAGGTCATTGTTTATTGTCACTCATCAAAGTCACTGTTACGCAATGAGGTCACTGCCATAGTCAAGGTGATTGTCTCAAGGTCATTGTTATGCATATACATCACTATCACATATCATACACCAATACCACTCAAGGTCGCTGCCATACTAGGTTTCTCAAAATCACTGTCAACCGGGTTACTTGTTCACTGTCATATATCACTGATTTACTATCATAAAGATCATCAAGGTTGTTGTGCCATATGAGAATTTCCATAAACTGCAATCACAAAGAATAAAAATTCAAACCATGGAGAATAGAATCAAGCTACCGATGATAGAAAAAACCACAAAGAGTAATAATGAGAACCATAAAAATGGATTTGAGTTGTTATGTACTGTTGAGCCCCTTTGAGTATATGAGATTGAGTCTTAGAGTATTATTGTAAAAGTAATGCCAGACTAATGCGATATCACATGTGTATAGATTGATGCCATTGATGTCACTATGAATAGAGAAATACACTGAGCGATGTCAATGAACCAAATGTGAGCCTTATAAACCATGTGAGCCATAAAATATAAAATGCATACCATGGGATATGTCAACGAATCAAATGTGAACCTTATAAACCACGTGAGCCACAAAATATAAAATGCGTCCCGCAAGAGATGTCAACAAACCAAATGTGAACCTTATAAACCACGCAAGCCACATAATATAAAATTTATGCCACAAAATATGTGATTCCATGCCCCTATAATGTGAACCATAGAGTTATTGTAGCGGTGATCAGTGTTATTAGGACCAAACCAAACCAATCTGAACCAGCTAGTCCGACTGTTTGAGGAAAAATTTGGTTCAGACCGATGATTTGAATTGTTTTTTGCTGGTTTAGACAGATGATTTGAACCTTTTTTGGCTAGTTATATAATGGAACCGTTCAGTTCAGTACTAAACTAGCCATTTTCACTGAACCAACCAATTCAGTACTGGTTCACTAAATCCTGGTAGAACACAACAAGTGAGGTATGTTTTGATTTTTTTCTTTTAATTTTTGTCGTGGTTGGGCACTACCCCAAAATAGGTGCTTAATATTCAAGCCTATGGCCCTCCTATTGCTATGCAATTCATGGTAATGTTAAATTATTAAAGTAAAAGTGACATTCTCCTTTATCTTTTGTTTTCGTCCTTTTACTTGAATTTTTAACATTACCATGAAATGACTCGGGATGTTTGAGAGTGGTTCCAACCTCATTGGATTTCATATGGTGAAAGTAGAATTTTAGATCACACTCAAAATCTAGAAGACTTGATAGTTTTTTTAGGATTTCAGGATTGGGGGGGTTGCAATGTTTCCATTGGATTTTGTCATATATGAGGGTATCAAACCAGCATTCAATAAAGATCGCCCATCCCACTATGTACAATGATGTTAGTGGAATTTTTTGTTGAACTCTTCTTTCATGATGCTACTAAAAATGTACCCACACTCAAACAATCTATTGAATTGACATGCCAAGCATTTTTTATCTTAATTTAATGCTTAGAGGGTGATAATATTGATGATAAAAATACCAATATAGGCAAAGAATTTGATGATATATAGGTATTTATAGTAGCATGATTTTTTTGGATGTTATAGGCCATCTAGGTCTTGTTTTTTGATGTATTTTCAGTTCAACTACGAATTGCACTCGGTGTTATTTTGGTTATGTGCACCCTTACATACTCTACAAATGAGACTTTTTGCTTATTTGTGTATAAATGTTTTGGATTCATATGGATGCACATGAATATATGTGGTTTTCTTGAAAATTTGAATTTTTATTTGTTTTTGGTTGACTAGTATTTTAGTCTGGTTTTTTTCACTAGTTTTTGTCCAGCTTTGACCGGCTCTCAGTCTAGGCGTTCTACTAGTTTGATCACTGGTTTGGTTCTAATAACAATGGTGGTGATATCACTGTGTTAATATTGAACCTCAAATGATGCAATGTGGATCATTACAATTAACGAGCCATCGAAAAATTGTGAGCCATAGAATGTTGTAATGATCCAACACACAAAATATAACGAAATATGAGCCATACGTGTATCAAGCCTCAAAATATAACAACTCAATGCATAGAATATAATGAAATATGAGCCATACGTGTATCGAGCCTCAAAATATAACAAATCAACACATAGAATATAATGAAATACGAGCCATAGTTGTATCAAGCCTCAGAATGTAACAACTCAAATCAGATCTGAACCATAGAATATAATTAAATACGAGGCACAAGTGTATTGAGCCTCAGTTTAATATGAATCATGCGAACCACAGAGTATAAATATGCAAGCCTTTTTCCTCATTTGATAATCTATCACAAGGATTCTCTTTATATACAATTTGATGGGAAATGAATCCATCAAAAGTGGCACTGAATTAAACTGTTTGGGGGAAAACCCAAATTCAATTTCTCCTTAAATATATTTCTCAAATTATTTCTTTATCAAATTAATAATAATAATTTTCCCTTTTATCCAAATGAATTTTCTTTTTGACCAATATAAGCCCTCTTTAGGGCACGCTAGGCTTTTCTTTGGGGAAATTCATCCCGAAGTTGCCCAAATTTCAACAATGTCCTAAGCTTTCATATGAGCTCTTCTAAAGGAAATTTCAAAGTTAATCTGGTGTATTTACTTGAGGACTATTGCAAGTTATTCCAGGATGTGTTACAGGCATTTTTGAGGCATGTTCGGACCTTATTGAGGCTTAATCATTTCGAACCACCAAAGGAAACATACTTTGGGAACCTTGCACTATTTTGAGGGTGATTCCAGTTGATTTGAAATAGATATGGAAACCTCCTTTTATGCCCTAGTTCGGACCTACTGTGAGACCTAATTTGAGAGCATTAAAACAAGATTCAATCCATGGCTAAGGTATGTTGACCCTTTTCTTGATCAAATTAAATTGAAGACCTGACTCAAGGTAATTTCTCATTTTTGATAAGGGTCTATACAAACTTCATAGGTCAATTTTTGCATGTTTTAAGAGTTGGTTCAATTTGTATTGAGAAGGGGTTTCTAGGGCCATTGTAGCCCTATAAGTGTTGATAATTCCAGGCTTAAGCTTTCTCCTTGGGCATAATGAAAGGACGGATTCATATCTCATTGATTGAAATAGTTTGAAACATTAAAAGTTGCTTAGTAGAGGTCCTATTGTAGCAAAATATGAGGTTCAGACTTCCCTGTTTAAATTCTATCATTAAGATCTAATCCAACCCAACTTCAATGTTGTTTTTTTCTAAGTACAAAAGATACAAGTACTTATTTCTGAAACTTGATAATTACTTCCAATTATGTAGATGATTATTTAGTTCTTTCAATGTATCGTTAAGTGATTACACATTAAAAAATTTAACCATAGAGACAATAGAGAAATAGAGATCACAATGCCCAAAGAGACAAGAATATTTTACCCTCGGAAAACCCATAATGGGGGAAAAACTCAGCCAACCTTTTCCTTATAGAATCAATGCAACAAGAGATACAGCAAAGTCAACTAACCAACAAGATGACCATCCACCAAGATTCAAGTCAACCTTCCACAAGATCCAAGACAAATTTCCAAGATTTTGTCCACATATGCTCTATAACAAGGTCTCCAAGGGATCCAAAATTCATCCTGCAAATCTCCCTCAAACTTTGCACTATGCCACACAAACATATCACATAAACAAGGTCTCCAAGAGGGCCGAAATTTGTCTTGCAACTTTGCTTGAGACTTCGCACTATGTCACAGAAGATGTTGATGCAGGAGCATCTGACCACCTTTAAACAAAATTCAAATTTTGAGCTATGGACGAGGAGACGTGGACAATCATGTAAATCGGGAGCAAATTTCTGTTAAAAACAAGCTAATTTGATGGAATTGATAAGTCTCGAGAAGACTTAATTTAATGTAATTATCTACCATGTATGTGTGTTGAAGGATTTGGGAACTGTTTGATCCGAGGGAGAAGGGACTTTTCCTGAAACACTGTGTTGGATATAAGAGGCCATCAATCTATAGTTTGAAGGACTTCAACTAGCACACGGATTAAAATGGCCTTATAATTCCCAAATTGGACCCGAACATTTATAGATCAAGGATTTATAATCCTTATCGGCTCTGTTAGGGTGGGTAAACATCGTGCAAGTGACTCATCCGATATCGATGATGACCGTTGGATCAAGTGTGCCTTGATCAAATAGTGGAGGATTGTAAATTAGTTTCGGTGATCAGGTGAATCATCCACCGTCAGATTGGAAGGTGAGATCAATGGCAGAGATTGAAGCCGATAAGGCTTGGCCTGAGCAAACCCAAGAAGTTATGGACATTGGTTTATTTTATTTGGGGTCTAGTCTTGTGTGTTCAAAGTGGGACCGGCGTTCGTTGTCGAGTTTCATTGTATTCCGCTATTTAGTGATTGGTCAGGATTTTGTTAAATCCACCAATGTAAAGGCTTCCGATGTAAGTGTGGGCCATAACCCACAGGTTCACGTAAGGATTAATGATAATGAAAGGGAAATTGCCTCATCGTAGTTATCCTTTTCATCAAATGTACCATAGAAAAATCATCCAAAACTCAGCCTCCTCTGTTTACTATAGCAAGGGCAACTAAAACGTATCTCTTCCTTCTGATTTCGGCTTTGTATTCCTTCTCTTTCTTTGCTTAGAATAGAGATATGTGTGATAATCCAAAGTGTGTCCTTGGAGGAGGACGAATAGGCTACTTATAGCCTTTAGGTGATGCAAATGGGTGTCTCTCTGGGTAAGCTGACATGATAGCTTGGAGGGCCGACTTGGTCACTTGTGGAGGAAAAACTATAAATTGAAAAATTCAAATTTTATTTTGCAAAGATCATGAAGAACATGTCTTTCATAATCTTTCTTTTTAATAAAAAAGTCAATAAATATTTTCTTTTACAAATATAATTTATATTTCATCATTATAAGTACAAATGAATATTATGAAGACCGAACATAGCTACAAAAATTCAACATTCAGGATCTTATCTACGACATTTCTAGGAGAGAATTAAAGCATAATGTGACAAGGTTTCTGAGCCCTAATCCGAAATTAACATTTGCAAAGCCATTTTGTTCGGTGAATTACCAATTATGTGTTGAATTTGAAGGCTAACAAGTTTTGAGGTTAACCTTCTAGAGCATCTTATAAAGGGCATTTCATCTAAGGGTACATCTAGAAGCAAATCTCTAAGGCACATTGTTTCCTTTGTTGAAGATTCTTTTGGCCATAACTTAATTGATCCACGACACCCCTTCTGTGGCAAATTTTGAGTGATCTGGCACATGACATGTTTCAAAGCCTTTCATTGACAGATCTAAATCAAGCAGTAAGCCTATAACATTCATTCATAGTAAATCAAAGGCCAAATTTGAAATAGTTTCAAGGGAAGGATGAAGTTATGGTTAAGAAGCAGTTGTAGCATAGGGTTGATGCATTGTTGAACAATAAGAGTATCTTGTGATGGTATTACTATTAAAATTGGCAACTAGGGCCAAAATCCATGTGGGTCATCTTATTTATGGCAGTTGATATTTTTCTTGGATCCCTCTCATCGAGAGGTGTAGGATTGATCTAAAGATCATTTGATTCCGATAAGTATTCATGGAGTTATGAATTTATTTGTTATAAGACAATTCGTCAAGGTTGGCTAGCAACAAAATAAACCCCACATGTGCTAAAGGAGATGACTTGAGAGTCATTTCTCACACACACTTCTATCTTTATTTCTCTCCACTTGTCTTGGGTTTTAGTGGAAGAGAAATCTAGGAGTGGAAGCCCTAGACGTTGGAGGAAAGAAGACTAAGGGAGCTTCCCTATCCCTAGACGTTGTCAAAGAAGAAATAAAAAATGTTGTCAAGAAAGCATGCCCTAAACGTAGTCTAAGAGAGGCCCTAACGCTGTCCAAAAGGTAGCTCTAAACGTAGTCTAAGAGCAGCCCTAAACGTTGTCAAAAGGCAACCCTAAACGCAGTCTAAGAGAGCCCCTAATGTTGTCCAAAAGACAACCCTAAATGTAGTCTAAGAGCAGCCCTAAACGTTGTCAAAAGGCAGCCCTAAACATAGTCTCAGAGAGGCCCTAACACTGTCCAAAAGGTAGGCCTAAACGCAGGGTAAAAGCAGCCCTAAACATTGTCAAAAGGCAGCACTAGACCCAGTCTAAGAGAGGCCCTAACATTGTCCAAAACGCAGCCCTAAACGCAGTCTAAGAGCAGCCCTAAACACTGTCTAAAGGGAAGCCCTAAACGTTTTCCAAAGACAGCCCTAATGCAGTCTAAAGGCAGTCCTAAAACTAACCTATGGTGCCCTAGATGTAGGCCTAATACAGCTGAAATGTTGGGTTGTAGGTGACCCTCAAAACAAGGACAGCATGAGAGTTTGAGGACTCAAACATGCCCAAGACAGCAATGCTAATAAATGGGACAGATGGGCTACATGGTGCTGCTAAGACACATGGGACAGCAGCAGGTATGGTAAGGCTAAGGGGACAGCAACAGGTATGGCAAGGCTAAGGGGACAACAGCAAGGTATAACATGGCTGTTAGGGACAGCAACTACACCTATATATCTAGGCAGCAATGGCAAGGGACAGCTATATAGTAAATGGGACATCAAAGGAATGTTATGGCAAGCATGGACATCATGGAAAGCATGTTGCTGCAAGCACATGAGACATGTTGTGTTTCAACATGGTTCAGCATACCACTTGGGACAGCCTTGTGGCAACATGATCAGCTTCAGAACAATGATGGGACAACAGCATGTTGGGACAGAACTATGATGGGACAGCTATGACATTGTGCAACAGTGGCACAATGGGATAGCAGCAACAGCAAGGTACAGCAAGTACATGGTGCAGCAATAGTACTTGGGACAACAATGATGCTTGGTGCAACAAGTACATGGTGTAGTCATGATTGGTGAAGCATGATGAGATACAACATAGTGATGATGGGTGCCGCACGCTGAGGTGCAGCATGATGACGAGATTCAGCACAATGATAGGTGAAGGAGTCACCTTGGAGAATCAGTTGAAGCAACATGTCTTCAACTGATCTCATGTATCATCTTCTTAGAGATGATCTATGATCTTATCTAGATAGGTCAAAGTGTTGACTTCTATTGTAAATATACTATCTCTCTGTTAAAATATGGTATGTTCTATGCTTAGAACAGTGTACTTCTTTTCTTCTTATTAGCCACAAATTAGCAATCACATATTAAGCAAAATGCAGATAGAACATTAAACAATCAACAGAAAACAAGCCAGGACAAGAGACACAAGATGTGGCAGCTAGCTAGGGACAAACCCCAATGCGGGGAAACCCTTTGATCAAATCTTCTTTTATCTTCAATAGTTCAGTAGAGAGAAATAGTACAAAAATAGAATTTTGTAATTTTATATCAGCAATAGCAAACCCTAGATCAGTGAAGTCAAACTTGGTCAAATGAGTTGAAATTGACCTCCAATATGTTTGGTCAATTACCGGTCAACTAGCCCTCGAACAACCTAAAGAAAAAGCCCTTGAACAACCCTAAAAACAGTGAAATTGTTGTTGACTGAAGTCAACCTACTACCCAAAAATAGGGCAGTCAACGCTGGTCAAACCTGTGGACAAATTGCCTTGATTTTTGTGCCAAATTTGTGGCCTGCCTAGGAGAGGCAGCCATACCAAAACCACACCCTTGATGAGTCAATGCTTGGTCAACGAAGGTCAAAGAGACCTTTAGCATTTTTGTGTCCTCCTTTCAGCGTCCTCCTCGCCCTAATGTGTCCTCCTCCTTCCCACATGTGAGCTGCTCCTTGTATAACCCAAAGCTAAGGAGAGAGAGAAGAATGAGTGAGATGAGATGATGAGAAAATGAATCAACCTCTTTTGTATTTATATGATTCACTGGGCATGTGTGCCACACATTTAACTACTGGTCGACCTTGACAATTTGTCAAGTAAATACAAATAAATTCATATCTCCATAAATACTTGTCGAAATCGGATGATATTTAGATCAATCCTATACCTCCCGACAAGAGGAATCCAGGAAAATATCAGCTGCATAACTGAGGTGACCCACATGGAGTTTGGCCCTAGTTGCCAATTTTAACACTCCCTCTCAACTAGGGAGAACTCCATCAGCAATACGTTTGACCGTCGCTACTATCCCAGCCATCAAATGCACTGCCCTGCACTGCTTGGCCTTACTTTTCTCTGCTCAAACTATGAAGAAGAAGAACTGATCGAGGATGTATCATACCATCCTCCACTGACTTGAAGTCAGTCTCAGAGTGTATCATACCACTCTCACTGATACCAGATCAGTATCATTGATCCCAGATCAATGGAGGTCATCCTAGCATAGAGAGTATGGTAGATACAATGATACATCCATCGATAGTACTACTAATGGTCCCTAACCCCATTTCCCTACTCATTTATTGTTGAGAGGTACTTCCCATGAGTCCCAGACTGCATGGGTAGGATGCCTCGAGAGGAGAACTAATCATCCTGTCCAACAGTCGCCACATGAGAACTAATCATCCTAGCCCATAGGAGAACTAATCATCCTATTCCACAGTTGCCACGTAGAACTAATAATCCTAACCCATAAGAGAACTAATCATCCTGTTCCACAGTCACCATGGAGAAATAATCATCTTGTTCCACAGTCGCCACAGGGTGTCATAGGGGAAGATTGAACCTTTCACCCTATACATAATGCACCACCAGGGGATGGTGAGTCACCCTGTGGTCGCATCTCGCTCCAAGAAGTATCTCATGCCCCCCTGGAGCTCCCAGAGTTCAATAAATCATACTCAACCATCATAATAGGGTCTTTGAACGACACTAATTTGTTCTTGGAAAGTCAAGAATTTGACCTTTCCCAGGGGCTTTGTCAAAATGTCGGCAACCTGTTCATCTATACCAATAATGTTGGAGCCTTATTGCTCCCTGCTGCACCATATCCTGAATATAGTGGTACCTGATATCGATATGCTTGGAGCGATCATGACATACGAGATTCTCTGATAAACAAACCCCACTCTGGTTGTCACACAGGATCATGGTGGTATCCAATGTAAATCCAAACAGCTCACTGAAGAGCTTTCGAAAACAGACTGCCTCACAAGAGGCCATACTAACAACAATGTACTCTGCCTCAGCGGTGCTCAAAGCCATCGACTTCTGCTCCCTGCTCATCTAGGATATCGAGGCAGATCCCAAAGAGAAACAACACCCAAAAGTACTCTTTTGGTCCACCATGGACCACACTGCCTGCCCAATCAACATCAGTATATCCATGTAGTCTCACATCTCTAGCAATGTATCTCAACCGATGAGTGATTGTGCCACGAATATATCTCAACAGATTCTTGGCACCAATCCAATGTGAGTGGTGAGGCTCAACCCTATGTTGACTCAACGTGTTGACTACAAAACATATATCTGGACAAGAGTTCACCAAGAACATCAATGCTTTGATGAGTTGATGATACTCGGTAACATTTCATAAAATGGGTCCGACGGCACTACTGCTTAACTTCTTGAAGTCAAGCTCCATTAGGGTAGTCACAGGCTTGCAGTCCACCATACCGAATCTCTCCAATATCTTCACCACATATTTTCCTTGAGATAGGAAAATCTCCCCTGGCTTCTACCAAACTTCTAGTCCTAGGAAATAGTGCATCAGTCCTAGGTCCTTCATCTCAAATTCAGAAGCCAACTCCCTCTTACATTTTTGAATAAAAGGGTCTACACCTGTTAGAAAGAGGTCGTCAATGTACAATACCAGTATGAGAGGATGGTCATCTTCAACCTTAAAGTAAAGGTTAGGGTCGGCTTCACTCCTAGTGAATCCTAGCTTCATCAAGTAGCTATGGATCCTCTCATACCACGCTCAGGGTGCTTGCTTCAGCCCATAGAGGGCCTTCTTCGACCTGCACACATGAGATTCTTGATCATGAATCTCAAATCCTTCAGGTTGCTCCACATAGACCTCGTCTTTGATTGAACCATGCAAGAACGCGGTCTTCACATCCATTTGATGTAGGTTCCATCCTTTCGAAGCATCAAGGGATATGATCGAGCAGATGGTGGTATATCGGGCAACAGGAGAAAGTATCTCATCATAGTCTATACCTTCCTTCTGAGAGAATCCACGAGCGATAAAATGAGCCTTATACTTTTCCGCAATTCCATCAACTGCATGCTTTATCTTGTAAAGCCATTTCTAAGTGACAACTTCTTTGTCCTGGGGTCTAGGGACCACATCCCAGACATCGTTTTTCATGATGGACTCATATTCCTCAGTCATAACATCCTTCCATACTTGATGCTTGACAGCTTCTGTGAATAACAAAGGCTTATTTTGGATGATCGTGCTCATGATGGTCAAGTATCCCTGATACTTGGTCGGCTTCTTACTTTCCCGGAAGGTTCCCCTGGGTGCAATGTGCCCTTCAGCATCATCAAGTGTCCCTCTAAGACATGAAGGCCTCTTCCTAGAAGAGGAAGGCTCTTGCAGAGGGGGATCAATAGGATCCATAGGTTCTTCCATATTGGGCACCGTCTCATCTTCCTTTTCCTTTGGTTCCCTGGTGTCAGCTTCTTTAGATCCCCTTTAAGTAGGAAGATTGTCAACTTTGCTAAGAGCCATATCTTCATCAAAGGTGACATCATGGCTAATCTCGATTTCCCTTTGACAAGACACATAGATTCTATAGCCCTTAGTGCTTTCACCATAGCCCACGAAGATTCCTTTCTTTCCAAATGTACCCAATTTATTCCCCTTCTCCTTCGGCACATGAAAATATACCGGTCTTCCAAAAATTCTAAAATGAGATGCGTTAGGTTTCTTACCAGTGAACATCTCTTCGGGAGTCTCGGAACCCAATTCTTGATGAGGGCATCAATTTTGCACATATACGGTGGTATTCGTATCTCCAACCCATAGGAACTTCGGAAGTCTTTGATCATGGAGCATAGCATGGATAGCTTCCACAATCATACGATTCTTCCTTTCCTCCACACCATTCTGCTCAGGAGTATATGGTGTTGTAGTCTCCCCCTTGATGCAAGCCTTTTTGCAAAAGTCATCGAACTCATTGGATTCATACTCAGTCCCATTATCAGTCCTTAAGATCTTGATCTTCTTTTTGGTTTGATTCTCGATCTAGGCTTTGAAGTGATGAAACCAAGTGAACACTTCAACCTTCTTTTTTAAGAAGTATATCTAGGTTTTGCGAGAATAATCATCTGTAAAAGTGACCTAAGATAAATATCCTCCCAAAGAGTTCATGGGCATCATACCAGATATGCCTGAGTGAACTAACTGGAATAAATCGAAGGTCTTGCTTTGGCTTGAGGGGAATGGTCCCCTTTTGAGCTTCCCTTCGGCATATCCAGGACATACACCTTCTTGCTCTACTTGGAACTCGGGCATTCCTATCACCATTTGCCTTGCATTGGATAGAGCTTTATAATGTAGGTGAGCAAACCTCCGATGCCATAGTTCAGATTGAAGTGATGTGTCATAAGACATGACACCCAGTGGACTTCCTCCAACCTAATATAATGAATCAACTCGAAACCCAAGAGTGAAAGCTTCCTTAAAATTATTTTTCCATACACATACCTTGCCATCAATGAAGGTTACCTTGTAGCCTTTGTCCTCCATTTCCAAAATGGACACCAGGTTCTTTTTGAGATTAGGTACATATAGGACTTCTTGCAAATGAATTGTATTACCCTGATTCAATTGAAGAGTGATATTCCCTACACCTTTCACGAGATATTTTGCGTTTTCCCCAAGAACAATTTCTAGGTTGGTCTCCTTTTCTATCAGATTAGAGAGAGCTTCTTTATAGCTAGTGAAGTGCCTTGAGGCACCACTATCAATAACCCAATTTCCCAGTGAGTCCGGGGGAGCAGTAGTAGAGAGGGCCACTGGTAGACAATATTCATCTTGCTTATTATTAACAACATTAGATTCATACGTGGAGTTTCTTGCCTTCTTAAAGGGTTGCCCTCTTCTTTGATTTCCGGCATTTCTTTTAACTCTCCCATTGGACCTTCCATTCCTTTGATTGCCTTGAGACTGATTTTGGTCATCATCATGGTGTAAGTCCCTTTTATCAGGGTACTCCCTCACATAGTGGCCCATTTTGATGCAATTGTAACATCGACCTTTTCTTCCACCCTTTGGTCCATCCTTTCCTTTGAATTTAGCCCCAGAATTGTTTCTTCTTTTAGCATAAGAAGAAAAGGTAGAGGGTTGGCCTTTAAGTGCGGGTATTTCTTTCTCTTCCATCCTTGTCTCTTCTTGAATACATCTAGCCATCAATTCCTCAAATCCTGGGATGACATTATTGTTGAGAAGAGTAGTCCTGAATATATACCATTCAGGTGGTAGTCCTCCAAGAGTTGTGATAGTCATTTCCCTGTCAGGAACTACTTCCCTAATATATAGGAGATCATTCTTGATCTCAGCGATCCTTAAGAAATATGCTTGCATACTCTCATCTTTGCCCTTCTTAATTTCCTTCAGCTTATTTCTAAGGAACAGAACTTGGTTTGCATCATTAATATTAAATAAACTACCCATTCTATCGTAGATTTCCTTGGAGGTTGTCAGCTCGGAAACATAGGCCACCAGGAGCTTGTCGATAGAGTCCTGGATGATCTTTCTTGCTTTGACTTCTCGCTTGGACCACTTGCTTTTGGCAGCAACGGATGCATTTGATGGAGGCACAACAATATTGCCTCTCACATGGTCCAACACTTCCTGATCTTCTAAAGTCAAATCGAGAGACATCTTCCATCTGTGATAGTCAGACTTCTCACGGAGCTTGTCTTTGGCGAGGAAGAGTATTGAGGACCCCATGAAATTTTTAGGATAGTCTTCCCAACATTCTCTTCAGTGATTTCTCTTGCTCTTGCTTGGGCTTTGTCTTCACCTCAGCTCTGATACCATGTTAAAATATGGTATGTTCTATGCTTAGAGCAATTTACTTCTTTTCTTCTTATTAGCCATAGATTAGCAATCATATATTAAGTAAAGTGCAGATAGAACATAAACAATCAACAGAAAACAAGCCAAGACAAGAGACACAAGATGTGGCAGCTAGCTAGCGACAAACCCCAATGCAAGAAAACCCTTTGGTCAAATCTTCTTTTATCTTCAATAGTCTAGCAGAGAGAAATAGTACAAAAATAGTATTTTGTAATTTTATTTTAGCAGCAGCAAACCCTAGATCAGCAAAGTCAAACTTGCTCAAACGAGTTGAAATTGACCTCCAATATGCTTGGTCAATTACCGGTCAACTAGCCCTTGAACAGCGTGAAGAAACAACCCTTGAACAACCCTAAAAATAGTCAAACGGTTGTTGACTGAAGTTAACCTACTACCCAAAACTAGGGTAGTCAACGCTGGTCAAACCTGAGGATGAATTGCCTCGATTTTTGTGCCAAAATATGCGGCCTGCCTAGGAGAGGCAGCCACACCAAATCCGCACCCTTGATGAGTCAACACTTGGTCAACGCAAGTCAAAGAGACCTTCAATAGTTCTGCGTCCTCCTTTTAGCGTCCTCCTTGCCCTAATGCATCCTCCTCCTCCCTACGTGTGAGTTGCTCCTTGTATAACCCAAATCTAAGGAGAGAGAGAGAAGAATGAGTGAGATGAGATGATAAGAAAATGAATCAACCTCTTTTCTATTTATATGATTCACTGGGCATGTGTGCCACACATTTAACTGTTGGCCGGCCTTGACAATTTGTCAAGTAAATACAAATAAATTCATATATCCATAAGTACTTGTCGAAATCAAATGATCTTTAGATCAATCCTACACCTCTCGACAAGAGAAATCTAGGAAAATATCAGCTGCCATAAATGAGGTGACGCACATGGAGTTTGGCGCTAGTTGCCAATTTTAACACTCTCTCTATCTCTCTGTTGAACTATTGAAGAACATATAAGAAGAATTGGTTAAGGGTTTCCCCTCGTTGGAGTTTGTCCCTGGATAGCGCCACATCTTGTGTCCTCTTGTCTTGGCTTGTCTTTTGCAATTTATGTTTATGTTCTATCTGCAGTTTACTTTAATGCTGATGCTAATCTAGAAAAGATATTGAGCTGACTGTGAAAATTGAAATAAATTGCTCTAAGCATAGAACATACCTAAAATTAACAATTACAAATTGCTAACAAAATTTGTAAAAGAATGTCATGAGTTGTTCAAACTGAGCATTGTTATATTGTACCTTGCGTACTCATGAGCAAAATATTCAAATTGGTTTTTTGATATAAGCTATATTGTTACCATTATAATATATTGTTGATAAGGCCTCTCTCTGAGTTGAAGTAGTTAGGATTTGTTGCTAATTATGGCCAAAAGCTTCAGGATTGTTTTACAAGTTTATCTATCAAAGAATGCATTGTTGAGAGCATATTGACGCTGCCAGGGTATGACAGTAAAAGTGCATTATTGAGCAAAGATTGTTGTTGATTGTTGAGATAGGGTTTCAGTTGCATGAGTGAGTATTGTATTGATATGTTGTTTCAGAGACAGTTGAAGCACAGTTCAATATAATGAGTTCGTGTTTCTATGTTGCTAGAGTTTGTCAACTTATATACATGTTGAGTAGTAATGGATCTAAGTGTTGGGCAGAGAGTATTGAGTACTTTTGGATTGTTCGAGCTAAGGTTTGATCTTTTAAGAACTAGAAGTTGTTATTGTTGCTAACGATCTTGTTCCAGTGTTGAAAACTGACAGAGTCAGTTTTTGTTTTGATATTTTGATATTGAGCACAGGTGGATGCAATCTAAAAATTATGAAACGTGGTCCACTGTGGTGAATTGAAGGTTGGAACCTTCAGTGCAAGTGGTGGCTTGTTGAGTAAGGTGGCAGGGTGGTGCAAGGTAGAGATTGAAGTCTCTTTCAGGTTGGAACCTAAGAACACTTCAGGGCAATAGGCCGGTGCTAGGGCAGGTTGGAGCCTATGCAATGTGTTGGGGAATCCTTTCAGTCAACGCTAATAAAACCAAGGCATTGGAGTGTCCTTCCAATTGGAGTTGGTAAAATATGGTGTTGGAGTATCCTTTCAGGTGGAGTTGATAAATCAGGGGTTTGGAGCCTCCTTCCAGTTGTTGTTAGAGAGTCTCAGAAGTTGAAGCTTCCTATTGATGTACTCATTAAGACCTATATGAAAAATGTTCGATGGTTTTTCAGAAGGGTTTCCACCTAAAAATCTCGTGTACGATAGTCTTTAATGTTATGCATTGTTGAATGGTGTTACTGATTTATGTTTTGAACTAATACTAAGGATAATCAATATTCTATGATGTTAAAATTAACTAATTGAAGTGAAATATTGATTTACCCCCTCAATATTTCCAATAATAAGTTCATTAATGTCTAACAAGAAGTGATGGAAAAAGTATGTCAATGAGACTAAAAGAGTTCAAACATCTAGGTAACAAAATGGGGAAGTGAAAATGCACCTACTAGATCAATCCTAAGCGCAGGGATCAATAGAACATGTCCCACTCTAGTTAAAACAAAGTACAAAAGAAGGTTGCAAGAAAAATAGAGATAGAACATGGGTGGGAAAGATATGAAAGAAGTTACAAAAGCGAAAAATATGCCAGAGTTGAGAAGTCTAAGTGAGGAACAGAAGAGAAGATTAGAAACAATTAACAACCGAAACAAACGAATACAGAAACATGGGAAAGAAAAACACATTAAAGCACAAAAAATAGTGAATTCCAACTGTAGCTGCCGATGAATGGTGTAACTTTTATTTTACATATAAAAAATACAGTATGAACTGAGAATGTAACCCCGAGCAAACTTTGCCTAAATACAAAAATTAAACTGAACCTAAAGGCTAGCTGAAACAAAAGAAAAAAAGGGTCAAGTCCACCAACCTGGCATCTTGTGACTGATTTGAAGTGCACGACAGAGCTCGGGAGCCTCCGGGAGATGGGAAATGTGAACGAATTGCACACAAAGGACATCGTCATCGTGAAATTCCTTCGAAATTCCATAATAAAGCAAGAACTGCAAGAACACGTTTGCCTCCCCAGGAGAGATCACAACATCGAGGTTGAGTTTAGATTTCCATGAGGCAGCAATTTTCTGAGCATCATTTTTTGCCTCCGACAACACCTCTCCAAGCGACAATATAAAAGGCAGGGATTACACGATCAAATGACAGACTCGTCTCTCCGCCTGAAAGATCGTATTATTTTCCCTGCCATTGCTATCCGGATAAAGGCCCTCTAGGGCCTGTAGAACCAGCTTGGCGCGACACATCTTAGCGCTGTTGGGGCTTTGTTACGGATCTTCGCGACCTCACTGTTGGAATCGACTAGGAATTTCCGAATGCCCTCGCCATCCATTTTCTCGCATAGAGATTTCAGTTGCGGGAGTGAGTTCACGTCATATTTTAGGGCGCGCAAGGTCTTGCTAGGGTTTCCAATGCTCTTTTCTGCGATAGAATTATTCTCCGAGCTCTTCTTAGGGTTTCCACTGCTAATTTTTGCGATGGAATTTTTCTCCGAGGTCTTATTAGGGTTTCTAGTGCGGTGAATTTTTTCTCCGGAATCTTACTAGTGTTTCCAGTTCTGTTTTCTGAGGCGCAATTTTTCTCCGAGGGCTTGTCAGGGTTTACAGTGATCTTTTCTATAGCGGATTTTTTCTCCTTTTCATATTCCTTCGTCTTTCATGCGAGATCTTCGAACCGCTTCTTCATGAGCTTCTGCAGCTTGTTGAAGTGATCTTCAAGCTCATTCCATTGGGTGGTGAAGTTCAATAGGGCAGAAGAATGGGATTGCAGCTACAGGGGTGCTTTGCGCGTCCAGTTTCTCTTGTAGGGCACCACTTTCATGGCTGTCAAGATCGAAGTTGCTACTAGACACATACAATGGATCTTCAGTTTCTTTTGGGGGTTAACTAGGGAATTAAGGTGCATGGTGATCAACGCCTTCTTACTTTCTTACGGTTTGGATTTTGTTTGTGCTTTTGAAACTTCTGTAAGGTTTGGATTCTTGTTGTATGAAAAGAGGCAAGCATGCCATTCAACCCTGTAAACATGACCATGGTTGCATGGTCTAACGAAGGAAAGAGTGACTCCCTTTGCAGACCTCTCCCTCCAAACTGTAATTAACAAAAAAAACATATACCTACACAAAAGGAAAATGAAATAATGAGATTGCCTCCGTGGACTGAGATTGAGAGATCGAACCTGAAAGACATGAATATCAACGCATTCTGCCACTCTAATTAGAATCTAATTAAATTAAATTGGGCTCCCTGAGTTTAGTTTAATTACCGAACGGGAGAGAAAAAGATGTTGGAAATTTCTGGTAATTTCATATAAAACACTAAACAGAGGACAATGCTCTGTTTTTACCACAGGATCTCAACACAGGGAAGCTAAAATTGTTTATGCACAGAACATAGTATTTCAGATGCAATAAAACTTGTATTCATTAATAAATAAAAATTTCCTGATACAAATGTCTTCCTCTCCCAGAGGGATTCTCCAAGAACTTCCACAAAAAAAATTACTATGTTCCAGCTCCAAAAATTTATTTTTACACTACTGTGTGTAAAAATAAAACTTACATTTACTGTTGTAAAAATCTCTTACATTCGCATTTTACATTCAACAAAAAAAAATTCCTTTACGCTGCTGCGTATTCCATGTGCTCAAGCTGTTGTAAAAAGAAATCCCCACATTTTCACTTCGCACTGCTATGCGTTTCTTACATTTCACAAAAAATGGACAACTGACCAAAAAAAACATTACATTTGCTCTATGCAAATTACACACTGTTGTGCATGTAAAAACCCTTTTTTTTCTTCTGCATACGCACTGCTGCCTATTCCAAACTCCAGAACCAAAAAAAACATTACATTGCATATGTTAAAACAACAAAAAAAAAACATATGACTTTTACCTTTTCTTGTCCCGTAAAACAAGAATTACATCCGTGCAAAAAAAACATTAAAATTAAAGACTTTACCAATAATATACGAACCGAAATAAATTGCATTAATTATTTTACTAGCAAACCTGTGGTCAAAATGAAACTTTTACTTCACGTAAGTTCAAATGGTGCAGGTCCGTTGATTTAATCGGACGATTGACAACGATATCGGGAGACCCTTCCTTGCTGAACTTTACCATCCGGGGAATGGGTGGTTTTGAAAAGTCAGCTCAGATACGTGGCAGCTGGTCGGTGTGTTCGGAGCCCTCCTGAAAAATACGACTGATGCATGAAGGCGGTGCGATATAAAAATGCCTAGTTTCTGGAATAATACGCGCAGTTGAAATTATTAATATTTCAACACTCCCCTTTAATTTCAACTGCTGGGTTATCAGTCATACCTAAACATTTCCTCAAAAATTCAAAACTTTTTTGTCCCAATGGTTTGGTGAAAATGTCTGCAACTTGCTCCTGAGTCCTGCAATGTTTTAAGACAATTTCTCCATTGTTCACCAATTTCCTGATGTAGTGAAACTTTGAGTCAATGTGTTTCATTCTCTTATGAAACACAGAATTCTTGGATAATGCAATATTTGAGCTATTGTCACAAAAAATCACAGTTCCTTTTGCTTGCTCTTGGCATAAGCTCCTCAACATTCTTCTCATCCAAACTGCTTGACATGTTGCTGCTGTAGCTGCCACATATTCAACCTCTACTGTAGACAACACTACAGTAGGCTATTTCTTAGAAGCCCATGAAATAGCTCCTGAACCCATGTGAAAAATATAACCGGATGTGCTTTCCCGATCATCTACACTTCCAGCCCAGTCACTATCAGTGTATCCAATTAAATCTGAACATGCTGAAGTAGTATATAAAATGCCAAACCTTTTAGTACCTTTAACATACCTCATAATTCTTTTTGCTGCCTACCAATGTGCTTCTTTTGGCCTCTCCATGAATCTGGAAATTAAACTAACAGCATGCATTATATCTGGTCTAGTTACAGTCAAATACATGAGGCTGCCAACTATGCTCTTGTACAAACTAGGATTAAAATCCTTGCTGCTGTCCTCTTTGTTGAGTTTTAATCCCATCACTGTGGGAGTGATTGCTGCTCTGGTGTCCTGCATATTAAATCTTTATAACACTTCATTAACATATTTCGCTTGTGAGATAAAAATCTCATTTCCATTTTGTTCTAATTCTATTCCTAAGAAGTATCTCAACAAACCCATGTCAGTCATTTCAAATTCTTCTTTCATGACTATTTTGAAATTTTCAATAAGATAATCATCATTACCTGTGAAAATAACATCATCAACATATAACACAACAATTAGTATTTTACCATGCTTTTCTTTGATGTAGAGGGTGGGTTCTCCCTCACATTTTTCAAAAACATTTTCCAGTAGATAGGAATCTATCCTATTGTACCACGCTCTTGGTGCTTGCTTCAGCCCATAAAGAGCTTTCTTCAATCGACACACTTTGTGCTCTTGGTATTTCTTTTCATAGCCTGGAGGTTGTTCAATGTATACCTCTTCCATTAACACTCCATTTATGAATGCTGACTTCACGTCCATTTGGTAAACTTTCCACTTGTTTTGTGCTGCTATGGATAACACTGCTCTCACGGTTTCCATTCTTGCAACCAGTGCGAAAATTTCCTCATAGTCTCTCCCATACTACTGCTTATATCTTTTGACAACAAGTCTTGCCTTGTGTCTTTCTATTTTGCCTTCAGCATTACTCTTGGTCTTGTAAACCCATTTAACTCCAATGACTTCTTTTCCTTTTGGTAATTCAACCAAATCTCATGTCTTGTTTCTTTTTATGGCATTTATCTCCTCATACATAGCTTCTATCCATTTCTTATCTTTAATTGCTTCTTCGAAGTGAATAGGGTCATCAACATGACAATATAAAGCAAAAAGAGAATTCATACCTTCATCATAAATGTCACTTAAATTTCTAAACTTCTTACCTCTTTCATTTGGTGTACAAGTGCTTGAAGAAGCACTTGAATTTCCTCCTTGTGATGTGCTTGGAGAAGCACTTTCATTTCTCCTCAACGGTGTCACTTGCTGCCCTTGTGTTGGCGCTGCTGTTTGGGGATGTATTTGAGCCATCTCCTCATCATCTTCATCATGTGACAAAGAGCTTTTAACATTCATTGTTTTCTCTATGCTTCCATCCCAAGCTTCCTCCTCAATGAACTGAACATCTCTGCTCACAAAAAACTTCTTGGTGGATCAGTTATACAACCTATAAGCTTTGGATTCCTCACTGTATCCAATGAAAACACATTTCTCCCCTTTGCTGTCCAACTTCTTCCTTAGTTGATCTGGAATGTGTGCATAAGCCACACATCCAAAAACTTT
>APFE030116776.1:44208-84472 GCA_000404065.3 Pinus taeda
TAAAAAGAAACAAAATGTGATTTAGATAGTTAAATTATTTTATTCCTTCTTCAAAAATGAAACAAAATATGACACAAGATCGCCAACTCATCTTATCACTCAGTGCAAAACTAAACAAAATATGACAAAGATCACCAACGTGGCCACCACGTGTAAGAGTGTTGCAGATCATGTCATGCACCGTACCAAGTTGTGAGACCATATAGTCGGCGGAATAATTAAAGCGACTGTCTAATTCTGTTGGCAGAGCTCATGATCGTCCACGCAATTACTTCGCACTCTCTCGGAGAAATACTTCGCACTCTCTTGGAGAAAAATCAATCAACCTCCAGGTGACTTGTATGATGACGTCGTGTAAAACCGAGTGAGCCGCCATTCTGCTTGTTCTCGTGTCATGAACCCCTACATTCATTGCCATGTCCTTTAATGCATTAACTAGAAATCGAAGCTGGATACAACGCATGTAGGAGAAGGCGCCACGCTAGTTCATCTCGCTTGCAATTTTTTTTAATGAACTGATGATGTTTGTATATGAGTGATCATGGTAAATAAGAGCAAATAATTTTAACTAATAAATTTAACATAAAAAATAAAATATTAAAAAAAATGAATTTCAATTTATAATGTTATCTTTATAAAATGTTTTTTAATTCTTATTCAAACGCTGGTTAATTCTCGATCAACGCAAAAAACGAATGCGTAATACCCTATCTTGCGCGACAAGGATAATAAGTCTGAGAAATGTTTTATCCACCTCCCATCAACAAAAAAAAATCAAAATAAAAACTAAACCCCTAAAATCCTAGTCCTATATCTTTGATCATAGAGATTTAGAAATTTAAGGATTAGAGTTCGGTTCAGTTTTTATTTATTTATTTAATTTTTATGAGAATGGGGTAAAGAAATATGGTTAAAAAATAATATTATTATGATATAATTTTTTATAGATCAATTTAGATCTATCTTAACCTGGGATCTATCAAGTGCTTAGAGGGATCAAATCTCTTGAGATGTAAGAGATTTGATCCTTCTCAGTGTTTGATAGATCCGGGGTTAAGATGAATCTAGGCTAGCTTTGATATACACAAACCATATCTAGGTTGGATCCATCTCTCCCTCTCTATCTCTCTCTTCCCTCCCTCTCCATCCCTCTCTCCTTTGCCGAAGAATCTAGGGTAGTTAGAGTTAATGAGATTCTTCTTGCATGATAACTATTTGTGAGTTATTTAACTTTATTTCTTAACACAATCTTCACTTGTTATTATTACTAGAGCGTGTCTTCTTAGTTCATCAAATAGCTACCAAAATCAAAGCGATAAGAACACACGATGTTGACTTTCTACCAAGCCAAAACCTCTCCCTCTTGGAGAGGAAAACCCGCACAAAATTCTTCTTATAGAGATTCCAATTGACGAATACCAAGACCATGACCCTTGACCTATCATGCCACTCCAAGACCAAGACAACAATCCTCTTGATTGTCACTGCTGAGATGATCATCATTGTTGCTTCATCATTGTTCCATCTTTACTTAGATCATTATTGCATATTGAGATCATCTCTACCACCATCACTGTTACATCATTATTGCACCTCGCTACACTATTAGAGAGATCTTCATCACTGTTGTATCCTCACTAAGATCTTCACAACAAAGATATCTGATATATATATATATAGGATAGATGCACTTAGATTCACTGAGACAATGATCTTCTCTATTAAAGTCATGATTGTAGTTAGTATGTTGAGAGTGTATTACTTGCGAGATCACAGTTGTGCCGAGAAAATGAGTGTATCTTCTTTTTCCAATATGTTGAGACAATGATTAGCACTGCGATCTTTATCATCTTATCTATATCGAGACAGTGACATTCTTGCACCAAGGTTGTCATTATAGTTAGATTGAGACTGTAATCTACTCACCAAATTTTTCCACAAGACAATGTCCTCCTATAATGTGGATTAGATCCCTGTACCCATCCGAGAGAATCTGAAGTGTTTATACTCCTGTGCCTGCCCGAGATTATGTACCATTGTATCTTGTCTGAGATTCCTGCACTCATTGTGCCATTTGAACTTGTAGAGGTATGTCCAAAAGCGTGTTATCCTGTGGTGACTCCATGTGGGTATATATATTTGTTACGTCTCCACAATAAGCCAGCATGTCCATTGAATCGAAGTGGCACCTTTTTATGAGCCGGCTTGATATTAATATATATTTTGAGGTCGACATAGCTGCTCTCTTCATTGTTTTTCTTGTTTCCTTCTTCAACAGGATTGTGCTTGTCTTGGAGGGTTGATCTAGACTCTAGGTTGACTCATAAAAATTTTATATTTTCTCAAGAAGAGCTCTTCATGACTTTGAATCTTTAATAATAAATCCTAAGGCTCTCAATGGGAGCCATCTATAAAAGAAACTTCTTGCTCATGAAACCCATGCACCAAGGTATAACAATAAATTCAAAATCATAATTATAATGACATGAAGACCGAAACTAGTTACAATTTCTTCAACACTCCCTCTTAACTAGGGAGGTATTCATAATGGTACTTGGTCATTCTCAATCTGAATAATATCTCATAAGAAGAATCGGATTGGTAACCCATAGGTATAGCATCATAGTAACCAACATTGTTTCCACAACAAGGCCTTGATTGATAGCTCTATCTCTCATTATATCATAACACAATGTTGGCGAGATCAATGACTATAGACACCTTCATCATTGTCTCTCAAGGTACATACCCACCAGAGTGTTCACTGAGTATGACCTTCTAGGACTATTCTTATCTTTGGTTCCCAACCCTAAACGAATATTGGTCCTCTTGTCTTAGGTTCCCAACCCTAAAAGAATATTGGTCCTCTTGCCTACTCCTATCTTGGATGCCCTACACATCCTCAAAGAGCATTAGATGCTAGATGATTACCCAATCCTCCATTCTTTCTTCCAAGGTGAAGACAAGAATGTTGTCTCTACCTCTCACTCTCAACTAGGGAAGATATGCCCAAGCTCCCTCTGATCAGGAACTTGCCCAAGAACCCTTTTAATCAGGAGCTTGTCAGAGGTCCCTCTTAGCTAGGGACTCTTCTATACATCATCAACTACTTCTTCGCAGGTCCTTTAGCTACTTGATCGACTTCTATCCTTGATGTCATGAAATTTAGTTGAGCTTCTTCCTTGTAGGGCAACAATTATTGATCACTTTCCTCCATAGTTCGTCGTGTCATTCCTTTCTTCATGGAAAGTGGCCTTCTTCATATCTTGAATCTTCATCATATTACTACTTCTTTCTCATCATCCTTCTTTCATCCACCACATGAATGCTAGTTGTGCTTGTATTTACAACTCTTGTTCAAGTAGTCCTGCATGAACTTATCTAGATATTATTCAAGAAATCAAAAACATATTAAATTAAATCATACCTTACGAGATGGATTTTCATCATGACATCTTTCTATGGGTATCAAAATCCTTCATACATGTTGACACATCTCCCGAAGATATCCATTGTCAAGGGTCTTCATCTTTTCCATCAGTGTCTTCATATCTTTCCGGGAGATTTCCTAGCTAAGTCTTCTTGGTATTTTGGATGTTGATTGCCATCATCAGGGTTTCATATCTCACAATCTCTTCTTTCTTCACACATTCCATTCTCAGGTGCTTTCAATAAAAGTTTCTTAATTGTGGTCAACCACCTCATACTTCATATGAGGACATATTCTGTTGATTTCATCTAGTGCGTTTTATGCCTTCCTGCATCCTTTCAGAGGAGGAGATCCAAATTATCTTGATTGTTCTTCTTAAGATAGATGTAATGATCCATGTTACTGGAAACCATGTGACATGACATTATAATATTAAACAAAAACATACATACCTTATTTTACCTTTAGGTCATCTAGGCTTCTCTCAACAACTTCCTTGATTGAAGTGTCTTCAACCCCTTGATCTGCTTCTTCTCTTATGTCACCATAACATCATCCATGAATTCCACAGGTTGGAGTTCTTGATGAAACAATTGCTTGCTCTCTATATTAATGAACCCTCCAATGAGGATTCCATCAAAGAATAGTGAGGATCTTGTATATCCCCATTTGGAAAATGTTTCCTTTTTGACTTGATGTATGATGAACCTTGTCGTGGATGACTTCTTTCTTTCCTTCAATGTCCACTGAGGTTCCCAAGATCTATATCCTTCGTGTTTGTCTTCCATGGATTTTTGTCCTTCATGATTCCCATGGTGATGTTACAAGCTCTTGTTTCAAATGATTCCATGATGTCATGATGTATCTTATTATCTTGGTCATATCTATAACACAAGATTTAGGAGCTTATGATAGGACCCTTTTGTGAGGGATACCATATTACTCATAGTACAAATTTGTTAGTCCCTCTTTCCTTGGCACTTCATCTTTCTCCATCTTTATGGTGATATGAACTTCTTTCCATAATATTTACATAGCATTGAATCTTATCTATATTTATTATGTCTTGCTTGAGGACCAAACTTGCCTTTCCTTTCTGCACATGTTTGAGTTCCTTTTATCCGTCAATAATTTTACCATCTACTTGTCTATATCTATTTAGCATAGAGACCATAAGTTGTCGAGTGAGGTAACTTTCTTATCCCATGGATATTCGTTACCTTGATTACCTGTTAGTGCATTATAGATAAATGATAGTTATCTTTCTTCCTTGGTCTTGTAGATGAGACCTTATGAAGATATCATGCATCCTTTGATACATTTACTTTCATGAAGATCATTTTTCATGTGACCTTATTCATTGTACCTTCAGAGAATGAGTTTATCATATACATCTCTTTGATGTCCCCAATGTTACTATATGATGGGATCTTTCATAAGTATCCCTTTCCATGAATTTAGAGGAGACATTTTGATATGTTCATTGACTTCAGGAATTTAGATGACTATGTCTATCTTCCTTCTTCATGAAAGGAATCTTGATGACCCATCTAGCTTATAGATATACTTGCAATCATGAATTTATTTAACCAAATTTATTAATGAAAGATACTTGATTTATGAAGACAAAATCTTCACCTTGATCATGTTGATGATGGTTGATGAAGATGTATGAGGGCTTTTTCTTAGACGATCTTTTTTTTCAAATGAGAAAGCATTTCCTTGATAAAAAAAAGGTTGCTCCTTTTGATGAGCATGATTTTTTACTTCTTCGGATGATCTTCTTCTATGGAAAGGAGATGATCCTTGCTTGATTTATAGCCTTGAAGATAATGCTAATACATTCTTTCCTTTAATATGCTTCACCTTCTTTTGTAGTGTATATCAGGATTGCTTCTAGTACTTCTAACTTCTCCAAGATGATTCAATCTTTGTTTTTGAGGTCTTTGAGCTTCCTTACTTTGTAGAAAATTTGATGAGGGTCTTGGTGGCCTTTTGATGATGACTATGAACATAAAAGCTGTTGCTGTTGTAGATTGTCTCCTTGATTGCATAGGAAAAAACCCTTGCTGATGTAGATTATTGTTGTAGACTGATCCTTCAATTTTGTTAAGGCCCTTCAACTTGCTTTGATGCCCTTCTCAAAAATTGATCCTTGTATGTCTCTTTTCATTGCCCTTCCTTTGAATTCAACACCTTATCTTCGATACCATGTTGAAGAATTAAGGGAAGTTAGAGGTAATGAGGTTCTTCTTGCATGATAACTATTTGTGAGTTATTTATCATTACTTCTTAGCACAATCTTCACATGTTATTATTATTAGAGTGTGTATTCTTAGTTCATCAAATAACTACCAAAATCAAAGAGACAAGAACAAACGATGTTCGCTTTCTTCCAGGCCAAAACCTCTCCCTCTTGGAGAGGAAAACCTGCACAAAATTCTTCTTATAGAGATTCCAATTGACGAATACCAAGACCATGACCATTGACCTATCATGCCACTCCAAAACCAAGACAACAATCCTCTTCTTTTTCACTGTTGAGATCATCATCATTGTTGCTTCATCATTGTTCCATCTCTACTTAGATCATTGTTGCATACTAAGATCATCTCTACCACCATTATTGTTGCATCATTATTGCACCTTGCTACACTATCATAGAGATCTTCATCATTGTTGTATCCTTGTCAAAATATTCACAACAAAGAGATCTAATATATATATATATATATATATATATATTTCTATATAATATATATTATATTATATATAATATTATATATAAATAATATTATATATATATATATATATATATATATATATATATGAGAGAGAGAGATGCACTTAGATTCACCGAGATAGTGATCTTCTCTATTAAGGTCATGACTGTAGTTAGTATGTTGAGAGTGTAGTACTTGTGAGATCACAGTTGTGCCGGGACAGTGAGTGTATCTTCTCCATCTGATATGTTGAGAAAATTATTAGCACTCTAATCTTTATCATCTTATCTATACCGAGACAGTGACATTCTTGCACCGAGATTGTCATCATGGTTAGACTGAGACTGTAATCTACTCACTGAAGTTTTCCACAAGACAATGTACTCCTGTAATGTAGATTAGATCCATGAACCCATCTGAGAGAATCCGAAGTGTTTGTAATCCTTTTCTTGCTCGAGATTTTGTACCACTGTATCTTGTTCGCGATTCTTGCACTCACTGTGTCATCCAAAGTTGCAGAGATATGTCTGATTTTTTTTTTTCCTATGGTTACTCCAACTGGGCATATATAGTTGTTACGTCTCCATAATAAGCTGACATGTCCATTGAACCGATGTGTCACCTTTTTATGAGACGACTTGATATTAGTATATATTTTGAGGCTGACATAATTTCTCTCTTCATCATTTTTCTTGTTACCTTCTTCAAGAGGATTGTGATTGTATTGGCGGGTTGATCTAGACTCTAGGTTGACTCATATACATTTTATATTTTCTGAAGAAGAGCTCTTCATGACTTTGACTCTTTAATAATAAATCCTAAGGCTCTCAATGGGATCCATCTATAAAAGAAACTTCTTTCCCATGAAACCAATCAAACAAGGTATAATAATAAATTCAAAATCATAATTATAATGATATGAAGACCGAACCTAGTTACACTTTCTTCAACATCCTCTCTCTTAAGTCATATCTCTCTTCCTTGATCTCTCTCCCTTTCTCTCCCCAATCTCTCTCTATACCCTCCAACTCTCACTATCACCCTCCCTCTGTCCTTCTCTCTCTCCCTCTCTCTACCCTCCATCTCTATGTCTCCCAATATCTCTTTATGTATTTCTCATGATGCTCGGCTGCCATCATCCGGATATCGAGTTTCCACATTTTATTGTACCATTGCCAAGCTGCCTGTTGTAGAACATTTCATTTCTTGTTTTCTCTGAGTTTTGAGAAGCAGTTTACCTGGTGATGTTCTCTACCCGTGGCTCCACAACGGCATCCTCTCTGCACACTAACCATAGTCTGCAGCATTCCACACACTATAACGTAGGCCTGGATCACTTTCACGTGGTACAAAACCCCCATTACGAATCCATGTCAGCCAATTATGCGCAAAGAGACAAACACAATTCAGAAAGCCAAGTCTACGCATCTGTAATTTTGGTGACAACATCGAGATATATGCTAGGGTTCATTTTGAGTTCTCATTGTGAACTTGAAGGTGCGTTGAAAGATGACAAGGGAAACAAAAAAGAACGTTTGTAATTTCTGAAGTTTGTTATTACAGAAGTGTACACAGGATTCTACATTATCGAGCAGGGGAGCAGTGGGGGTCAGGTTCTAGGCACCGACTGCAGACAACAACAACAAAGGCGCAAACCAGGAAAGGAAGAGAGGATGCTCACAAAGTGTTTGACAAATCAATTGTATAACAATGAAGTTATAGTCCCTATTTGTGCAGTATTTTTACACGAATTCTGATGGACCTAGATATGGACGTTAACCAATTGCTTGAAATCTTGTTAGAGCCTCCAGCTTCACCTGAACCTGCAGTAATAGTGGCTGAAGGTAAAGGGGTACAACTTGAAACTGGGGTCCATGAAAAAACCATGGAGTCAAATTTTTCTTTTTGGATAGCCCAAGTAAAACAAATTTTGCAGAAAATGGAATTTTTGGAAACTAAAAACAACATCTTCATTCTGAAATACAAACCCTCTCTACCAGAGTTTTAGAGGTGGAAGGAGATAATTCATCCCTTAAGAAGATATCACATGAAAGAAAAGAGGAGGAAAATCTCCATCCTCCAAATGGTACATTACAAGCAAAAATTATCGACCTTAAAAGCAAGCAGGAAGAAATATGATCCCAACATGCCACCTTCAAACAAGAAGTTGAGACACACAACAATTCTTGGGCATAGGTGGTTCAAACAAAGGATAAAACGGCTACCCCACTTGCAACAGTTGAGGAGGTGGTGCAATCAAAACTCGGGTAATAACGCATCAAACGAGCGAGAGAATTGAATCTTAAGGTGAGAGGTGTCCCCTTACCTTACTCCTCTCCGAATCCTATGGAAGTGGGGGCTAAGTTCCTTCATGATACCCTTAGCCTCCCTGATATAGCTCTGGACAAAGCCTCATTGGGCTACAACTCCACTCTCTTCCTCAGGTTTCGAACTACATTCGATCGACACCATGCCCTTAGGGATAAGAAGAAGTTGGTTTCTCTTCCCAGCATGATTTTCTTGGATGAGGACCTCACTCGAGCACATGACCAAATTTGGTCATAAACCATGCTTCTAACCAATATATAACCAACAAAATAACAAAAATAGAAAAACCATTAAAAAAAAAAAAAAAAAACCAACAACATATTAACAAGCACATTTACACATGAAAAACCAAGGGAAAAGGAGATATTATTAATGTATGCATAAGGCAACCAAGTCAGGACTTCCACGAGCCACCCGACCATATATTGGGCTGAACCAAATGCTTCTTTCAGCTAATTACCCTCATGCCTTATTCCAAGCATGTTACCAAGGGAAAAGGAGTTATTATTAATGTATGCATAAGGCAACCAAGTCAGGACTTCCACGAGCCACCCGACCATATATTGGGCTGAACCAAATGTTTCTTTCAGCTAATCACCCTCATGCCTTATTCCAAGCATGAATGTGGGACTCATGAAAAAACCAACCAATGCTTCCTTAGGCTTTACAGTATATACCACTAAGGGATTCCTAGGCCAAAAACCCTCATAATTACAACCAATCTTTACCGCAATCCCAACATATCACTAGGCCCTAAACAAACATTGATGCCCCCGGATCTCTCCACCTAAATCGTGAGGAATTTTTTTGTCTCAACCTCTCTGATTTACCATGTATCCCGCCATTACCAGTGAAGGGATTCCTAGGCCTATGACGTCTCCACCCTTTGGGATTTACTATGTATCCCACCATTATCGGTCAAGGGATTCCTAGGCCTAATAAAGGGTATACACAATCAGGTTTTACCGTATATCCCACCTTTTGTCACTCCTAGAGACAGCCTCAGATTGCTTACAAGGCTAGTGCCTGGGCACATCTAGATTTTGTGTGTCTCATATGATTCTCATGAAACTGGAGACAATCACATATAATTTTGTATATATATATATAATATAATATATAATATATATATATTTCTGATATATGATAAACAACATGGGTGTTCATTCATCTAAAGGTATAAGTCATGTATTTATGGTACTTCTTCACATATACAACTCATAGAAATATTTGTATAAACTAGTGGGGGCCGAGTACTTCAAGGACCTGAAGTTTAATAAACTTTGGTAGAGAAATGAGAGAAGATAATGAGATGGAGTAACTCATCACATAGAGGTTGAAGCATCAAGAATTCTACACTTATCGCATAGAGCTTGAAGCATCAAGAATTTTTACACTTATTTGAGTTACAGGTAGACATAATGGACGGAAGAGAGATTGGGTGTGATGCTTCATGGAGAGAAACTTTAAAGATATAATATAAATAATCCATACAGGTATATGCATTAACAAGTCAATACAAATGAATATGTAATAATGTATGAAACATTTCTAGCAACTACAATTACATGAATTCAAAGAGGAAACATGAACATAATGGAATTTAAAAGAGGGATAACATATTGTAGTACTTGAAGGAGGAATCACCAACATTTCCTTAATATTCTGAAAGATGCATCTCATAAAGTCATACAGTCTTGAAAATAACATGTAGTTTTTTCTTTAGGATTCTGAACCCTTGTGAAGTGTTGCTTCCCCCTATTTATCTGGAGAGGTGTTGGCTTGAGGGGGCCTGACCCAGGTTCAGAGTTAATTAGCCAAACAAATCCCTACACTACTGGCCCTTTCGGCAACAGCCTGCAGAGCGCGGATTGAGGTCTCACCCGAAGCAGTATGGGGGGATGCTTGAACCAAGTTTCCGCACCCTTGAGATGTCTGAGGGGTCGATTTAGTCCAACTGTGAATACCTTCGCACAGGTCACTTTTGTGCACTATCCTGACCTACGAAACCTTCGTGATCTGTTATAATCGACCTCATGCAGCCCTAACCAAGGGCTAAGATGCTTTTGTGCTGCTAAGGAAATGATCTATGCTATTTCCCCAAGTTACCCCATGGATCTTACTTATCTTCTTATAACTGTTAGTTAACTTTGCGTAAACAGATACTTTATCTTATATTCACTTAATCAACACAACCATTTAAGTTCGCGTATCATATAAACACCAAAAATGTAATTTATACCCAATAAATTCAATGCAGAAAACAGTAAATAAATACACAGGAATGGTATAAAACTTCTCTTTGTTAATGCTTAAATCGGTTACAAACTCAACCTGCCCTGTGCACTCAGTTGTAGGGGTCTGCACACTCAGTTTCAAACTACTAGGCCTCTGTGCACTTAGCTGCAGAGCCTTCTCCTACTCTACAACCCAAGACTCGTCTCTACACTTAGATAAGACTCAATTCTCCATCTATTACTTACTTCTTTACAACTTAGAGCCTCACTCTATTTATACAATTCCATGGTCCGTGGACCATGGGTAGATCTCTAAAGCCGACATTACATTACAAAAATGAGGGCAGAAAACCCTATGACTCATTTACAACCTCACACTCCGCGCCCACAAAACGCGGAGTCTTTACATCCGATTTAGTCAAAATCTATTCTTTAAGCCCTAAAACTTCCCTTGGGGGATCCCACGCCCAACAGGCCCCCAACACAAACATCATGACTCGCCCTTGAGTCACTCTGTCGATGCGAAGATCTTCGCGCAGAGACCTCCCAACTCTGCCTGAACTACTGCAAGATCGACAATGCATTGAGTAGTTGCTTGATGCACCTCTTGCACGCGTTGTTCAAAGATCGCGGTATCTGAACTGCTTCCTTGCACTTTCTCTTGCGTTCCCTGCATCTGCACGAGCTTGGCTTCGATCGAAGTTGTAATGACAAAGGCCTCATCGATCCATGGTTGGACACGCACCTTCAACACCGCTTCCTTATGTCGCACCGTGTCTACCTGCTCTTTGAGCACTTTTACCTGTTGCAGCCTGGTCAGAGGGTCCGCACCCTGGGTTTCTTCCTCCATTTATTTGTCCTCCTCCTCTTCCACTAGTATTTCCTCAAGGTCTTCCTCTTCCTCGTTTGTTTCCAAATTAACTACTTTCCCCTTTTCTTCCATGGTCAATTTAGTTCTCAGCGGGTTTTGAGGAGACACTTGCAGCGAAACCATAGGCCACTTATCCTCTTGGGCCTCGTTGTGCGCGACGATTTAGGGATTTCTGCAACTATCCCAATGCTTTATGGGGCATCTCCTATTGTCATGGCTTGCAAGGCCTCTTCAATGGTCATTTCTTCAATATCCATGGCTTCTTTAGACGCTGTCATATTGTTGTTCCACAAATCTCTCAACTACTCAGGTAACTCCTTCAACTCCAACAGGTCAAATAGGTCTAGGTTCAAAAATCTCTAAGCGCATGACAGCTCAATTCTCAAATGGCCAAGTGTTGTTTGATGGGCACCCCTTTGAAATTTATAGCGCCTTTTGAATTTGAATTCGACGGTTCCCCCCAAATCCGGTCCATTAATGCTCCCTTGGTGGCAGATTTTCCCAAAACTAGCCCATAAAGTTTACCTTAAATGCCTGCCGCCCACTCCATTTGGTCTCAAACCAAGCATCACATCATGAATAGTGACTGCAATGGTCACTTTCCAGCCGACCCACGTGGCAGCGCAGCTACCCTTGTGTTGTCGCGGACCCTATGACACTTCGCTCTTGCGCGCAGCCCTGACATCACGCAGCTCCTAGGCAGAGTAGTTTATATTCCTACGCCTCCTTTCAACTACCTGGACCGCTAAGACTGTGCTTCCTGCAGCTAGTCAGCTGGCCGAACCACCTGTATATGGATTCAGCCGACTACCATTTACTTTTCCTGGAAAGAGTTCGCCTATTAACTTCATTAACTGCACTGCGTCACCATCTGTGGTTTCCTTAATAACATACGGTCCCATGAAATGCATTAAACTGATAAACTCTCGGTGGTAGTCCCCAAGTTTCTCAACGTAATCACGTTCATCCTATTTTATCATCACGGGTTTCTTATCAAGAAAGTCCCTCTTTATTTCTTCCCCAAGCTTCTAGACTTCTGCTTCCGCCAGGTCGCTTTTCTCCCTCAACCGAGCTCTTTCATTCATGAGTGCTTGGAGCTTAAGATCACCTTGTTGAATCTCTTCATCAAGTCCCAAGCATTCTTCTTCGAGGTCTTCCAACTACACGATCTCGTCTTCCAAGGCTCCGTGATCCATAATATCCATGGGCACTGCTACGTGCGAACTAGGCATGATATACTCCATCAGTATTACAACGTTTGCTTCATAGGCTAGCCTAGAGGGTGTCTATCCCGTTAGTTTCTTGCACATTGCCCTATAAGCCCATAAAATTGTTGGTACGTGCAGGCCCCAATCACTTCATTTCACACTACATACCTTGTTCAGTGCTTCGCACACCTTGTTAAATGCTTCCGTGTGGATAACCTTCTGCACAATCGTTCTCTCCACATTCTAGCATTGCAATTTGAGGAGTTGTTGCTGAATTTCCCCCCCCAACACATGCTTATTGACCATATCTCCCAATGCGAAGTTCAAGTGCATCCGCATAGGTTGTTTTCCATATGCCTGTACCCACCTAGACAGATGCGTGTGGGAACCATCTCATCCATTGTATTTATCGGCCAATTGCACTTTAGGCTTCCCAAACCGTGTGTGTATCATCCTTCTACATGTACACCAGTCTTCAAAGCTTCCTTTATGCGTACCCCACTACCTCGCGGGCGTAGTGCGCAGTATCCTTATCCAAGAAGGTATCTACCTCACTTAACCCATCATAAGTAGGCAGATCCCTCACTTCTGTCGATACGCAGCACAATGACCTTATCATCATATTACAGTTCAACGTGGTTACCTCATGTAATCGATTCTTCCATTGCTCAGTTTCCTCATCTGAATCCGAAGTACATGAGCTCTCGCACTCCCATGAGATCCGTCTATCCGTGGTGGGATTCACCAAGTCCTAGTTTCACGTTGTTATTTTATAGATGCTATCAAAATCATCATCACTTTCATAGTCACGCACCGGCTCTATATAGCGCAATCCTTCAACAGGGTCCAAAGGTATAACTACACGCAGAGACTTCTTCTCAAAAATCATCTTGTGCTTCTTCAGATTAATCACCCCGTTCATGTCAGTGACCCAATCAATTCCTAAGAGTGCAGGGTAGGGATTGTTGTCATAAAAAATATCTATTACTTCAAAGTCAGCTAGCATGCTCGCTCCCTCAATATCCACAGTGATTCCCTATAATCACCCTATAGGTATTATCTTCTGTTGGTTCGCCATTCGTAGCTAAATAGGAGACCATTGCAGCGTAGGCCTCCCCATGCACTCCCATGTCTGCTTCGACAAAACGTTCGCGTCCGATCCTAAATTTAGAATTACTTGGTCCATCTCATATTCTCCAATCTGCATGGTTAACCTCATTTCTCTTCCCATCCTCGTCTTATGCTTTCAAATCTTCCAGACTATGTGCAGTTCTCCTGGTGCGCTCCTAGCACATCTGTTAATGAGTTCCTGCAAGTCTTTTACAACTTTACTATCGTGTTGTAACTTCATGCATGTTTCCAGGAATGTTGTAAGCATAGATGAGTCCATTTCCGGCTTTGGTCTATCTTTCCTTCCTGAAGTGGAGGCATCAGTGAAGCTCTTCTTAGCTTCCATGAAGGTTTCCTTAGTGTGCTCCAAATCAAACTTTTCTTCTTTCATCAAAGCCTTGCGAACCCAAGTACTATCTTTGGGTTGTTTTCCTTTATCATCTCCCATCGTGATTCCACTTCGGAGCACAATGTTCACATTTGGATCTTCCTCGTGCGGCTCATACCTCATCGTCTTCAGGCTCTGAGTCAGGGGAGGTGGTAGCGCTCCCTTGTCGCATATCCTAGCTATCAACATAGGACAATCTTCCATCTCATGATCAAACAAGGTACAATACAGACATGATGGACCCGTTGGGTTTGTGCAATCACGGGCATAATGTCGTAGCCCTTTGGAATTGTATAATATCAGCTTTCTGTGACCTCTTCTAGGTCCTCCTCCACCTCAGCCTCGTCTGCGCCCTTGAAATCCGATTCACGCCACTCCTAAATTTTGGTATAGGGGCCGCGTTTTGGCCTGAACCCAGTAGGTGGTAGTTCTATCCATCATCAGCTCATAGCTTCTACAAGCGCGCTCATCGTGTCCAACCGATCTACAAAAATTATAGAACAATTGCTGTGAATTTTGAGTATACTTCTGTAACAAATGGCAGTTGTCCATAGTGTCTTTCCCTCCTATTTGACAAATTGTGCACCACAAAGCAGGTGTCGCATTAGGTCTTGCTTGCGCTTTTGGCCTTAACGGCATTGGTCCTCCTCCCGCGAGGTAATTCGTGAACACCGGGCATTGGTCCTTATAATGAACTTGACCCTTGCATTTTACACACCATACCTCTTCACGCACTTCCGAGCGAGTTGTCTTGTCCTGTTTCAGACTCTGCATCTCAAGGCACAAGTTTTTCAACTACGCTTGGATCTGCTGAACTCCTAAGTTAGGATCCTGCATTGGGGCCTCATGCAACCTCATCGTGATTTCTAAGGCATCTGCCTAAGTCGTTAACTTCTATTGTGATAGCGTGCTCCTTAAATGTGGCACCTTAAATGTGGCATTAATTATGC
Source organism: Pinus taeda (assembly GCA_000404065.3). Taxonomy (NCBI): domain Eukaryota; kingdom Viridiplantae; phylum Streptophyta; class Pinopsida; order Pinales; family Pinaceae; genus Pinus; species Pinus taeda. The sequence goes on from APFE030116776.1 coordinate 59,454, forward strand.
TACAAACTATTCGCGATGTTGTCCATCTGTCAAATTCATATTAGCTTCGTGAATTGTACACTTCAACATTTGATCCAACTCCCAAGGAGTTTTGCCTGGTAGCATTGTGATTTATTTGAACCTAATGATCGACTGTGCTTTAGACTTCGGCCTGCTAAATTCTCTGTTTAGCGCTACTTGGATATCCGGGATCCCCGCATTTGGATTGTCATTAGAATGCTGAATGCATCAGGTCAGTACACGATTCTGTAAGGCGCTAACCAGTGTCACTTTCTTTATATTATCATCTGTAACTCCCTGCGCTTCCCATACGGCTCTAATCACGAACCAAAACTAGTCCGGATCTTCATTTCCTACTCCCTTAAACATAGGTAACTTTATCATGCTTTCCATATTAACTCGCAGTGGTGGTGGAGGTGGTACAGGTGAAGATGGAGGTGATGGTGGTGAAGCTAGCGAGAATGTGGGTATGGGTGGTATGTGCAGAATCCTATGCCTTATCAAATGGATCGCACTTTGTCGCGAGACCTTCGCGAGCTCTTCCTCGTCCCCTCGCAGAGGTGAAATCAAAGGGCTATTCTCTAGTTCCTTACTTCCTTCGTTTCTGTAGGTTTTTCCACTTCACGTAGCTTCGAACATCAAGGTAATTGCATAACCCTCTTTTCACAGAATAGCATTTTAATCCAAGTATTTAGAGGCTTTACTTACTTACCTCATGGTCCTTTGATAAATCATCGCTCTGTCTCGCTATAGTTAACTGAAGTATCTACCACGAACTCAATAATGAATCCTCCTATAATCCGATCGAGCTAGTGATCAACAACATGCGCAATCTGATCCTCCGATGCCTCCAATCTGCGTACCAACTCTGGGGTCCACATAATAGGATTGTCGAGTTTCCACCTTCCTTAGCTATCTGCTAGCTTCGCGATCCACTCATACAACTCAGCAGGGAAAGATGCGAAAAATATTTCATGGATATTTGTGTACATGTAGTAATCTAACCACTCCTATTTTATCAGTCGTGGATTCCTGTTCTCCTGCATCACGAACTCGTGAATCCTTCTGTCCAAACAACCTTCAATTTCCTTCTTAATTGCATTTCAATGATACGACATCAGACTTCTCTATGCAGATTCTGGTCTCGACAACGGAACCATTTTTTGGCTTGAGGGGGCTTGACCGAGGTTCAAAGTTAATCAGCCAAACAAATCCCTACACTACTAGCCCTTTCGGTAACAACCCGCAGAGCACGGACTGAGGTCTCACCCAAAGCAGTATGGGGATATGCTAGAACCAGGTTTCCACACCCTTTAGATGTATGAGAGGTTGATTTAGTACAAACGTGAATACCTTCATGCAGGTCACTTTTGCACACTGTCTTGACCTGCGATACCTTCAAGATCTGTTATAATCGCCCTCGCGCAGCCCTAACCAGGTGTTGAGATGCTTTCGCACTACTACGGCAGTGATCTGCGCTATTTCCCCAAGTTACCCCACGGATATTACTTATCTTCTTATCACTATTAGTTAACTTCACGTAAACAGATACTTTATCTTATATTCACTTAATCAACACAACCATATAAGTTTGTGCATCATATAAACAACAAAAATGTAATTTATACCCAATACATTCAATGTAGAAAACAATAAATAAATACACAGGAATGGTATAAAACTTCTCTTTATTAATGTTTCAATCGGTTATATACTCAACCTGCCCTGCGCACTCAGCTGCAGGGGTCTGCACACTCAACTACGGACTACTAGGTCTCTGCGCACTCAGCTACAGAGCCTTCTCCTACTCTACGACCCAAGACTCGTCTCTACACTTAGATAAGACTCAATTCTCCATATGTTATTTCTTTACAACTTAGAGCCTCGCTCTACTTATAAAATCCCATGATCCGCGGACCATGGGAAGATCTCTAAAGCTGACATTACATTACAAAAATGAGGGCGGACAACCCTATGACTCATTTACAAGCTTTCGCCCCGCGCCCACAAAACGCGGAGTCTTTACATCAGATTTAGTCAAAATCTGGGCTTTAAGCCCCAAAACTTCCCTTGGGGGATCCCGCACCCAACAAGAGGGGAGAATTGAACAGTGATTACAACAAAATATCTCAGCCGAGTCTCAGTTGTCAGATCAACTAGCTGTTTCGGCCTGGGATGGCTCTTTGGCCCAAAAATGACTACAAAAATTAATTGCTTCAATAAATGGTGACACATCACATGAAAAAAGAACAATTCAATCGATCAGATGAACATGCCAACAAAATATCTCCATGCCCATCCCTATGATCGCCTTTGTTTCAGGTTGTTGCTTGCCCACAGTCTGGTCACCTATGTCACTCAGCTGGTTCCCATCACTTTTGCCTTTACTTCTTAGATCATTCGTTCTTAAAAACTGAGAGCGGTCGACTATCAGTTTCATGCCACAGTACATAAAAAGGGGTTGCCTGGGTGGTACTTCATCTTCCCTCTGCGTGGAACACCATGCTAGATCATCAAGTCCTTCTGACCTTCCATGTCTTCATTTACTCTGTATTTTTCGACCCTGGTTTCGTGTCACAAGGGGCCTTTCTGGGTCAACCCATGCTAATTTTGAATGTTGCACCTCCTTTCTTAAATGCCTCAGCTGCCAACCCACCACACCCTTAAAGCTTTGTGTTACTTCATAGCAGATCTATCGCATCAGGGTTTTCCATTAAATCATCCTTAAAGGATGGGAAGGCCTCCCCTTGACAATTGTGATCGCCGATAGTCAGGATTGGGCCCACCCAGGATATTGCAATCGGCCATTACATATTATTACCTCTAGTTTCCCTATTTGTTGTCCATGCCACTACATATATGCCAAAAAATACCCTCGTCGTCCCACTGAGCGGAAGTGAAATAAATGTCTTAATGCTCATTGACCTAGGTCATTGATCCAGGTTGATTCAACCTAGGTCATTGATCCAGGCCTATTGGTATTACAACCGCAATACAAGAGAGGGCCCTCTTACCACATTTCATAGTGCTCGTTGATAGTCCAGACATGAAACTTCAATAAGGTGTGATACATAAAATATCACATATGTGAGGGTTCCCGCACATCGTAATTGCAAGCTAGAAGGGACTTCGGCAGAGGAGGGACTTCGACTTATGTGATCCTCGATTGCGATATCACAATCGAGGGGGGAAGGATTATCGTAATCGGCGAGAAGGTGGATATGGAAATCGGCGAGGAAACATTGTGATATGCAATATAGGTGGAGGAGGGATTTAATCACAATCGGCGAGAAGGAGTGGTGACTGGCGGATATGTACCACAAAATGGAAGGGGCCAATAGCGATTATGATTTTTGGGTCCCGATGATCAAAGAGGGTTTTAGCTAGAGTTAAATATGGGTCATTGCTCTTCCTCCTCTCTGTTCCTTTGCCCTCTTCGTATAGTTGGAACTCTATTTTCAGAAGGTGACAACATTGGCTCCATCTGGGGATGGGGCATTGGATTGCAATGCGTTGAGAACCTGCAGACTGTGAACTTTTCTTTTGGCCATGGAGTTTTTTCTAAACAAGTGATAGTTTTGTGAAAGGGGAATTTTCAATAGAAACTGGAAATTTTATATAATAATTAAAATACATACACTAGTATTTACAACGACTGTAAGACAAGTACCTCTAATTATAGAAATAGAGTTTTAGGAACTGACAATTTACTGGAAACTCCAAGGATTCACTATCCATATTTTTGAGAAGGTATGTGTTATTTCCTTTCTCTTCTAAAATTTTGAAAGGGTGAACCAGATTGGATCAAATTTTTCGTGTTTTCCTTTTTCTTCCCATCGAACGTCCCATTGGAGAACTAAATCTCCCAGTTGAAAAGGTCGATCCTTGGACTTCTTTTCAAATAACGATTTCATCTTCTATTGGTAATTTTCTAATTTAGCCCCCACTTGTTCTTTTTTTTCATGAAGTTCGACCAGTTGCTTTATCCTTCGTGTCAAGACACTTGTCTCTTCCTCATCTTCTTGTAAAAACTTCGCCACTGGCATTGCTAATTGAATTGAGAAGATTGTAGCCTTGCCATACACTAGCTCCAAATATGATTTTCTAGTGGATCTTTTAGGAGTTACTCGATTAGCCCAAAGGGAAAACTTCAATTGGGAGTACCAGTTCCTCTGATTCTTGGTGATGGTCTTCTTCATCACTCTCACAACATTTTTGTTTGAGGACTCAACCAAGTAATTACCTTGAGGATAGTAGGTAGTGGAGTTCCCGATGATGATATTGAATTTTTGGCAGAAGTTGGTGAACTTTTTAGATTTAAAGACTTGAGCATTGTGATTGATAATTTTGATAGGACAACCAAAGCAAGATAATATGTTATCCTCCATAAACTTGATTACCACTGAGTTTGTGACATTTTTGGTTGGGATGGCCTCTACCCACTTGGTGAAATAATATGTTGCTATTAATATCCACTTGTGTTGGCCACTGGAAGGTCGGTTTATTTCTCCTATGAAGTCTAGTCCCCACTATCTAAAGGGTTCTTCCACATGCACTGGAATCAGGGGGAGAGGAGAAATTTTTTGTCTCTCAACAAACACTTGAAACTTTTGACATGACCTAGCCTAGGAATGAACATTTCCAAACAGTGTAGGCCTGTAGAATCTTGCCCTGAGGATTTTGTGAGTTGTGGTCTTCCAGCTGTAAGGACCTCCACAAAATCCTCCATGAAATTCCTCAATCACTTTATGAGTCTTGCCTTCTACCAAACATAACAACAAAACTCCCACCACGTCCTTCCAATAGAGTTTATCATTTGATATGATATACTTTTGAGCTTGCAGTCTCAGAGTTCTATATTTGGATTTATCCAGCCCTAGTCGGCACCTCAAGAATAAGAGATAGTGGATGATATTCTTATACCAGGGTGATCCCTCATATTTAACATAGACCTTTTGCTCTAATGTTTTAATCTCGTTCTGCTGAAATTTTTTTATGCCTTCCTTTGTTATCAAGTTTATTCCCAAAGCTTGGCAATTAGACTCTGATAAAATCTTGGCCAACCCCTAGCCTTTTATGAGCTTGGTAGGATTTATGTCTAACTCATATTCATGTATCTTTTCTATCCACCTACCCCTTTTTCATTCACTGTCTCCTTGCACAAGAATGTGCTTGACCATTGTCATTGGGACAAATGTTGTGATTTCTGATTGTAGCCCATACACTCGAAATGCCTTGAAAGCATTGACTAGTGCATAGGCTTGTTTCTTCAAGATGTTATATTTCAGCTCAACATCCCTCAAGACTTGGTTGAAGAAGGAAATGGGTTTTTCATAACCATCTTTATTTTTCTGTAGCAGGACTGCTGAAACAGTATGTGGAGAGGCAAAATAAAAGATACAGAAAGGTGTTGAGTAGTCAGGACTAACTAGTACCGATACTTTAGTCAAATCTTCTTTAATCCTAGTAAAAAAATTTCGAGGGAAAGGGCTCCACTTGACTTAATTTTCCTTTTTTTATCATATCTGTAATACCCTTCACTATTTTTTCATAGTTGGGTATGAACCTCCTCAAGAAATTGATTCTCCCCAAAAAGGCTTGGACCTCTTTCTTATTTTTGGGTAGAGGAATATGATTGATAGCTTCGACTCGATTAGGATCGATTCTCGCTCCTTCTTGCACTACTATGTGTCCTAGTAGCTTCCCCTCACTCAAGGTGAACTGAGATTTCTTAGGATTCAAAGAAAGACCATACCTCCTACACTTCTCAAAGGTGCGCTTCAAGTGGAGTTCATCGGTCTTAGAGAAGACTGTGATGTCTTCCAAATATGCCACTATGAAATTGTCTTTCTCTCCTATAAAAGCTATATCCATAGCTCTCTGAAATGTGGCCCCTGCATTAATAAGACTGAAAGGCATGCGAGCATACATGAATGTTCCCCATGGGGTGGTGAAATCAGTCTTCTTTTGATCATTAGGGTGGACTACCACTTGGTTGTAACTAGAGAACCCATCCATCATGGACATTCTAACCGAGGCAACCACCTTCTGAAATATGTAATCCATCTTAGGCAGTGGGTAGTTGTCTTTCAACGATGCCCTGTTAAGGTTTCGAAAATCTACACATAGCCTTATTTCTCCATTCCTTTTAGGGAATGGGACTAAGTTGGTCACCCACTCCAAGTACCTTAAAGGCACTATGATTTTAGCCTGTAGGATTTTCCTCACTTCTTTTTCAATGGAGGGGAGTAAGAGTGGATTAATCTACCTGAGCTTCTGCTTGCATGTTTTTATTCCACTCTTTAAAGGAATCTTATGTTGTATGATGTTAGTATCAAATGCTTTTAAATCCTCATAAGACCAAGCAAAAACATCCTTATAGATTTTGAGGAGACTTAAATACCTTTGTTTATATTGCAAGGGGATTCCTTTTGATAGTCTGACCACGTGGGGTTCGTCCTCTCATCCGACATTGCAATATGCTACTTGTTCATCCATCTCCAAATCCATTGGTTTGGAGGCTACATCATCCTTGTTAAATAATCTTTCCAATGAGGCTAGCCCACGAGGAATGGTATTCCCTTTTAGTTGAAATTTTTTATGTCTAGCCATTGTGTCTTCCCACAAAGTGGGTTCTTGATCTGCCTCTTTTTCCTCTCCTTGATCAATGGTTCAGTTAGCGAACTCCCCAACTACTTCTACAATTGTTTGATATGATTTTCATCCTCAAATACTTGCGAGAGCTTGACATTATCAGGTATATAGGGTTTTTATCTGACTTCCACCTTGTACCTAAGAAGCGGATTTTGAGGGGGTTTGAAATTTTTTGCTGCTACAACAAGGGAACTAACCATTTTGTTTCATTCTCTTGGTAGAAATTGGATATTGAAGGCCAGGAAGAAGTTATCAATCAAATCCCATACTTCATTCTGGTAAGTGCTCAATCTGGGGTGTTTAGCCTAGCACTAATTTATGATCTTCTTTACAACCAACTCGGAGTCTCCATGCACCTTTAAGCATTCAAAATTCATATTCTTCGTTGTTAGTAGCCCAAGGAGTAATTCTTCATACTCTTCCATGTTGTTGGTTGCCTCAAACTCCATCTTGAATGGGAGGGGTATCAAGCTGCCCTCGGGAGATACCAATAATACTCCCGCTCCATTTCCCTCTTTAGAATTCGATCCATCAAAGTATTATTCCCACACTTTGTTCTCATATGTGTATTGGTGGTCTAACTGCATCGCTAGATTTACTGGTGTTGCTTCTAAGATGTTCTCATCTTCTTCTAGGAATAGGCAGGAGAGGTCTCTTTCTTTTCCATACACTGGAGAATTCTTAGAACATTCAGCTGAGGTCACAGTTTTTATGAATCTAGACTCTCTATACAACCTCCTTTGATCACCTCCAAAAGTGGGAATAGTGGCATAAGTAAGATATAATTTAATAGAGACCCTCACCTTGGAACCCTAAGATCAAGATAGGAGCATGCTGAATCGAGGGGGAATATCTACCACTACAATGTCCATCACTACGCTCTTCACAAGGATCTAAGCTAGGTTTACCACCAGATATTTTATCATTCCCAAGCATTTGGCCCTCTTAGAGTCAAAGGAGTATAGGTCCTTGTAGGGCCTGGTGATCTGCAAGCCAAGTTGTTCCATCACGGCTAAGGGCATGAGGTTATGTGAGGCTCCAGAGTCCAACATGTAGTTATGCAATAAGAGGTCATGAATTACAAGGTTCACATAGAAGGGTGCAATGGAAGGATCAAGTTCTTCAACATGAGGCCCAAAACAACCATTGGTATTTCTTCTTGAAGGTTCAAACAATCATGGGTTGGTGCTAAGGTGGATGGAAGCATGAATTGAGAGACTTTAGCTTTATAAGTGGGATACTTTAAAAGTTCAATTAGTGGAATAGGAATCTTTACCTTTTTGATTTCCTTTTGAATATTGAATGTAGATTGGCCTTTTTCTACACCTCCTAGTTCCGCTTCTCTTTCCTTATCACTAGTAGTTTTTATCAGAGCAGGTGCCTTCTTTTCTATGTGTTCCTCGGAGCTATTGCATTCCTTGTTTGAGGAGAATTTTACTTTGGATGCATCACGATTCAACTTACCTTTCCTTGTATCTAGCACTGTTGGAATATCTTGGGAAGCAGTACCCACTTGTTGTTCTGGTTCCCCCAACCTCTTTCTTGAATATCTTAGATCATACCTTTGATGTAGTTGTGCTTGCATGAAATCCACAAACTTCTTACAATAATCACCTATGTCCTCCTCATTTGTTGTTGCTTCTCTATCATAAATTTTCTCCTGGTAAGCCATGTTTTTATGTTCTTCTTCAGAGAAAGAGGAATACAAGTTTCCCTGCATCTCATGTGTATCTGGTGGTTGTTCATCAGGATCATCTTCTAAATATAGAGGAGGAGGGATCTGATTGAGTTGATATTTTATTTCCCTTGGAAGTTTCTTCAATGGTGGCCTTCTGTGCTATGGGTTATAACCTTAGTTGTTACCTTGAGCATACGGTTTCGAGAGACTCTTATTATCCAACTCAAGCTTCACCACCTTATGTGATAAACTCCTGATGAGTTTATCCATTTCTTCTCACTTTATATCTGGTGGTTCTTTAGTTTGACTAGAGGAGGATGTTTCTTCTTTCCCCCTTTTCTTCTCTGTAGGTTCATCCTTACCTCTTGACTTCCCCACTGAGATGGAATTTTCTTCCACCTCAAGGGAATCAACTTGGAGTTGATCCAAAGTGTGAGACTTCCTTTCTCTTAGGTAAAACCAAATTTGGATTCAAAGGCTCCCACAAATATTATGCGAGCAACATCTTGAGGAGGATTTATTTCCCCAGGTAGGTTATTATACTTCTTATTGAATCTTTTTATGAATTCTCAAATATCCTCTTCGGGTTTATTTTTATAGCATTCAACTCTGTGAGGTCATATTCATGACTTCTCTTTTCACCCCATTTTTGTGTGAAAGAGTTTTCAAGTTCCTCCCAGGTAGTGATGGAGGCATTGGCTTTAAACCATTTTATGGCCTCTCCATCAAGGGATTGTACAAAGAGTCTCAGGACCACTGTTGGTGTCCAGGTATGAATAAATTATCCACCCCTTTTCCTACATTAATGTATCAATTCGGGTTCGTATTCTTTTCAAGGCAACACGCAAGGTATATGCAGGGGCAAGGTTATAGTCTATCCTCAACCAAGGGTTCATGTTTACCAATCAAAACATTACTGAAACAAAAATAAAAACTCAACTGAAGAACTTAAAAAGGTATTCACAGTTATTTAAGAAATCTGCAACATCAACAAGAAATAACATAGTGATAAACAATACACACAAAACAAGGAAACATGTAGCATCTGATTAGAAGAGCGGGCCCAACTCTCTGATCAGGGCTGTGTTACTCACAGTGAATGATAGATCAACAAAAAAGGTTATATCTTATTGATGCGAATAATGTTGTTATAATACAATACAGGGCCCCCCGATACATGAATGACCCGTCTTTTACACAATACAAAGGAGAATAACTCTCCCCAAAACCTGGCAGCTAGATGCCCAAAGATATACATCAATTATGTTGCAGCACTAGTGCTAAGAGAGTAAGAACAGGAATGGTCCAAAACGGGTTGAGAGTAACTACAATCAGTTATGTTGTTTCGTCACAGTAGATCAGCTGTTGTGAATCGCGGAAGTGTTGTGATATGCTATACGGTCAACACCTGTGCTCTATAATCTACAGTCATCACATGTTTTAGTGGTTCACATAGGTAGAAACCTTCATGACTCTACTTTATTAATTAAATATTCCAAGAGACGATAAAGGGGGAATTACCTCATAGTTTTACACAGCAAATATATGTGAATGAATGCAAAAAGGATGAAAGGAGGAGTGTAAATGCAAGGAAAAGATAGGCCAATTTGGTGCCCAACATCTTCCCCCAACTAGCCTTCTGCACATCCTCGTGCAACTCGCCATCTCCGCAGGTCTGGGTTGGACGGGCTGTGTGCTTCCTGAAGCCGGGCAAGATCATATTCCTCAGCCATTTATGTTCCTGGAACCTTAAACCCTTTTGAGAGGAGAACTTCCTTCCACCAATCATTTGGTACATTATAGGCTGGGATGTAATGTTCTGCTAGCAGCCATAGAATAGGGTACTGGAATCAAATTCCCACCCATCGGACTCCACATGTTTGGATGCACACCAAATATCTTGGCACCCTGCTGAGTGCTCGTGCAAAATTTGGTGCTCCAAACGGTTCTCTATTCTGGATAGATGTGGGTGACATCATCCACCTTCTCTGACAACTATCCAGGGCCTCAGATTGAAACATGACCAATTGTTTGATGCAGAGATCGATGCACCACATTTGTGTCCTCAACATCCATTCCTTGTTTCCCATAATTTCTAAAAATGTAGTGTGCTTATTATACATAGCCACTGATCTCTCGGGTTCTCCTCTTACCATAAAAGGCTTCGTGGCCTGATTTGACTCAAACGTGTCAAAATCCTTCTGCCAACTTATTTGATTAAAAATGTAAGAGGCGAGGGCCCTTAAATGAATGTCCCCCAGATACGGAACCAGATTAAATTCTCTCTCAACACGCAATAGATACCCATGCATATAAAGCTCACACATCAAGTGTTGAGTTAGCACATCATGGGCTCTCAATATTCGGAGGAACTGTACCCCATCCTCAATCTGATGACTAATTTCTTTCTAGATTCTTTCCAAAAAAAATAAAAGAAAGCACTCATGCAAAAATAAAGAGTAACGGGAAGCAGGAGGGCAACATGCCATCACTTCCTCTGCTAAATGAGCATCTGGTCTTTATCGATTTTTAACTCTGCTACTTGCCTTTTCAACTTCTCCACATTGAGTTGTTGCTTTGCATGCCTCAATTGCATTATATTAATGCGCTCTACATATTCAAAGATAGTTGTGGATGCTCGCTCTTGGAATTTCTTAGCTTCATTCTGATATCGCGTCACGGTATATTTACAAGTCTATACCTTAGCCGACAAAGAAAACTCACGACCTTCAAACAAATATTCTATTGGGTCTTTCTGAGTGGCAACAGAAGTTGTTGCTACTTTATCTACCTGCGTCCCTGCTTCAGTTGTCATGGTTTTGGGCTTCTTAGCTCGCCCCTTGTATTTCTTCACTTGGTTCTTCAATCGGTGCATCTATTTCCTCAGCCTCTTAACCTCTATTTTTTGCCACATTGTTTCATTAAACTGAAGCTAATATTTCTGCTTCATAGGCAGCCTTCGTTGTTCACACAACTCTACCCATTCTTGTTTAACCACCACCTCATCTGGCACTACAACGAGTTCAACAGGTGGTGATTTACTCGAGAGAGTACCCATAAGGCTACTCGACGGGGCTTCTTTTCTTAGTTTCTCTTCCTAGGGAGCAACCATTTCCTTACTGTCTCCTACCTTTCCCTGTCGTGAAGCTATCTTGACAGGTGGCGGGCTTACTCGGTGGACGTCCATTGATGGTTTAGCCAAACTTTCCCTTCCAGGTTCCCTTGTTTCAAAAACATCTGGCCCTTCCTCTGTTCTAGGTTCTTGAGAGAGGTTTCTGTGGGGATCTGTGGCCAACAAGACTATGGCAGTTGGTCCCTTTTTCGACCCATCATACTTCAAAATCAGTGGAACGACCACATCCTCTTCTGTGCATCAGGCAGAGTGAGACACCCTTGCCCCTTTCGGAATGGAGAAGGGGAAAATTGGAAAAAATTTCCTTCCTGATCTATCTCGGCCCCAGTTGTGGTCTCGGGCTCTTTCCCTCTGTCTGCAGCGTCTCTGCTCCAGGTTAAAACCCCTGCTTGTGCAGTCTCTAGTTCTGAGGTTGACACTGGTTCTTGTGGAACAACGTCAATCCCAACATTTAATTCCTTTGTGGTCTCCAAGGCCAGACAGGTTGATGGTGGTTCTTGTGGGACACCACCTTCCATGTCCACCAGTTCTTGAACAGACGATGCTTGCACTGTTTCTTCCAGCACAACATTGATCTAGATGGATTCTTGCGTAATCACATCGATTCCATCCATTATACCGATAGCCTCTTCTTCTGTTGGCCCCACAGTTCTTTTAGCTTCGGGCCCTTCTCGTTCTGGTTCGTCTTCCTCCATTAGTTCTATGGTCGAGGGTGGTTCTTGTGGGACACCCACAGCTAAAATATTAATGAATTCCTCCACCTCAGCCTGATGTGGTCCTTCTTCACTTATTATAGTGATGTTGATTTTCTCTACTGGCTCTATGGTCGAGGATATTCTTGAAGGACAACCTTAGTCGTGGTGCTAGTGGCCCTTTCTATATTGGCCCCTTGCCGCGACATTTCTTCTTCCATTGGTTTCGAGCTCGAGGTTGGTTCTTGTGGAGTAGCCTCAATTTTCCTCCCTGGTTCACACTCCTGATTCTATTCCAGGTCTTCATGTTCCATCTCCATCTCCTCTGGTTCCTCTTGGTCTATGTGTTCATCCTCTACTTCGGTTCCTTCCTCCATCACTTCTGGGCCTTCTTCTCTAGCAGCCCTAGTAGCCATTATTTCTTCTTCTGTAGAATCCCGAAATGTTTCCCACGGGATTTGAAATTTATTGATTGCATGCATGACTAACATCTAGACCAAGCCATGGTTGGTGATGACTGTTGCCACTTGTCGCGAACGCCGAGCAAAGTGCACCATCAGTTGGAGACTTCTTAACAGGAAGAAAGGCATATTCAAGAAGAAGGCTTCCGCCTATGGGAACCTTAGGTGAGTTAATATTTTGAAATGGTATTTAAACATGGTGGTATACCTCCCCTCACAGGTTATGTATCTCATTACAAAACATGCTACCTCACCCCAAGGGTGTGGTAATGAATTTCGGTCATACCCCCGACCTTTCTGAACAACATTTTCTCCAGCCTGCAAGAATGCTTCGGGGAACTCCGAAAGGGTGGTTCTTCATGAAAACCATTTCTTCCCCTACTGACCTCTACAATGGTTTCTTCAGCAACAGGGATTTTTATTCCCCAAACTTGAGAGCTCTCTTCCTCTAAATTGAGTGCGAATTCAATCGCAATTTCCTCGTCAAATCCTTACAGCCTTTCAAAATAGATGTTCCATCCTGCATTTTCGAAAACCTACCATACTTCTGAATTGTTTCTAACCATTGTTGTGCCCTTTGGCTCATGGCGCATAGCCAGCCCACCCATCTCTGTAAGAATTGGATCAACACGATGGATACAGTCTGCTGGTAGGGGGAGAGTAACAAAAACCCAACTGACGATGACAATATTATTAGCATGGTGGCCGCAAGGTGAAAGGATGATAATAATGACTGGTATGCCTCGAAAAACACAGTGATTAATGGTAGGGTGTGGTAGTATAGGTGAATGATTATGGTAATTGAATACAACGTACTAGGGAAATGACCGGTAAATTTCTTGGTGTATGATTTCAAATTCCAATGCGTAGGAATCATGATTACAAAATCGCACAATTCTTGGTTTCTGTTTTCATTGGATTTGGTAATAATGTGATATGGTTACAATTTTTATGTACGCCATCATTTCTTTATGACGGGACCTCATCCTAACTTAAATGCAGCCATCTGCAACACATACTAGTCTCTTCTTTGGAATATTTTAATTAAATCCATAAGAGCCAATGAAGGCGTACTTGGTGACCTACCTAACAATGGAGTAGCAGCAAAGATAACTGGTGGAGTAATGGCAATAATGGAGTAACAACGTCGATGGAGTAACAACACTGGTGGAGTAACAACACGATGGAGTAACACCATGGTGGAGTAACAGCACGACAGAGTAACAACATGGTGGAGTAACAACACCTGATGGAGTAATAGCAACGATGGAGTAACAACAACGGCGGAGTAACAACAACAGTGGAGTAACAGCACCGGTGGAGTAATAGCACGGTGGAGTAACAACAACACTGGAGTAACAACACCGATGGAGTAACAACAACTAGTGGAGTAACAACAACGATGGAGTAACAAAAACAGTGGAGTAACAACAATAGTGGAGTAACAACACTGACGGAGTAACAACGCGGTGGAGTAACAACAACAGTCGAGTAACAACACTGACGGAGTAACAACAACAGTGGAGTAACAACATCGACAGAGTAACAACAATAGTGGAGTAACAACACCAGAGGAGTAACAACAACAGTGGAGTAATAGCACTGGCGGAGTAATAGCACAGTGGAGTAACAACACCAACGGAGTAACAACACTAGCAGAGTAATAGCCACGACTGTTACTTGAAAAATTTCTCAGTTTCTGCTTGTCATAATTCAGTTCTTATTCCTACGAAAAAGACAAACAAGTAAGTAGTAACAGCATATATATATATAATTCTAATTTTTTTTTAGCAAAAGGCAGAGGGAGCATTCTCTGCACCAACAACCATCAAACCAGATGTATCAGAAATATGTTTTATGAAGGCATCTTTAGAATTTGGATGGTGGTATAGCTTCACACGGTGTCCGTTCACTAGGAAGGAAGTACGATTTTCATCTATTGTAACCAATCTAACCGTGCCATTGGTGAATACAACGTCCAATTCATAGGGTCCCATCCAATGAGTGCGAAGCTTTCCCTTAAAATCTTTGAACCGAGAGTCATATAACAATGCCCAGTCCCCTGTATGAAACACCTTATTCTTGATAAATTTATTGTGCCATTTCGTTCTCTGCTGTTGAACAGTAGTAGTTCTCTGGAAAGCTACTGAACGAATCTTGACCAACTCATTGAGTTGTTCCAGCCAGTGTTTCTGGGCCTCTGATAAGTTCAATCCCACCTCCAGAGCTGTTCTAAGCGTACTGATCTCGAATTCAACCAGAAACAAGGGAGATTTCCCGTAGACTAGCTCAAATGGTGAAAACCTGGTTGTATTTCGCCATGTCGTCCTATACGCCCACAGAGCTTCTGGAAGTTTTTGCAACCAATCTCGGTGATGACTTGCTACAGTTTTTGTCAAGATATTTTCCAATACCTTGTTTGTACTTTCTACCTGTCCATTTGCTTGGGGATGGTAAGGAGTTGTCACTCTGTGTTTGACCCCATATTTCTGCATAAGCCTCTCTATCATGTGGGATGTGAACTGTGCTGCTCCATCTGAAACAATCTCTCTTGGGGTACCATATCGGGAAAAAATCTCTTCAAAAAGAAAGTTTGCCACCGCCTATTATGTTGCTTTCACAACCGCTCTGGCTTCCACCCACTTAGTCACATAGTCAGTACAGACCAGGATGTGAACCTTCTGATGGGAAGGTGGGTTGATGGTTCCAAAAAAATCGACGACCCATTTCTCAAAAGGTTCCAGGACTATCTGGGGTTGTAATGGCATTTCATCAGATTTCCCAGGTTGTCCCATCCATTGACAACTGTCACATCTTCGAACATAATCTCTAGCATCACGAAATATAAAAGGCTAGTAGTATCCCATTCGCAGCACCTTGTGGCCTGTTCTTTTATCTACAAAATGTCCCCCACAAGGTCCACTGTGGGCGGCCTTCAATATCTCATAGATATCATCCTCCGATACACAACGCCGAATCTATTGATCCACCCCTGTATGAAAGAGGTATCTTGCCATCCATGATATCAGGTACTATGATGAATAATTTTCCATTGGTCCTTATATGACAAATGACGAGGTACCTTCCCTGAAGCAAGATAGTTAGCAATATCTGCATAACACGGAGTGTTAGCGGAATTTGCAAAAACATATTCATCTAGAAAGCTATCTTCGATAGGTGTACCTTTGGTATTGTTTTCTAATCTAGACAAAAATCAGCAACCACGTTGCCCTTTCCTGGTTTATCTACTATGGTAATATCAAATTATTGAAGTAGCAAAAGCCATCTTGTAATGCGACCAAGAGTAACGAGTTTATTCATCAGATACCTAATGGCTGCATGATCCTTGTGTACAAAGGTGGGGTAACCAATGGTATAGTGTCAGAACTTGTTAATGGCGTAGATGACGGAAAGGTATTCTTTTTCAGTCACTGTATAGTTTAACTCAGTAGGGGCCAAGTTCTTGCTAACATAGTAAACTGCATATGGTACCTTATCCACCTGCTGCCCCAAAACTGCCCCGACTGCTATTTGGGAAGCATCAACATGAATATGGAATGGTAATGCCCAGTCTGGTCCTCTAAGGATCGAAGCACTACAGGCCAGTTCCTTGATCTTCACAAAGGCTGCATTACAGTCATCTGTCCACACAAAGTCTACATCTTTTGTCAGTAATTGAAATAGAGGATGTGATATTTTAGCAAAATTTTCTATAAAGTGCCTGTAATAACCAGCACAACTGAGAAAGCTACGTACCTAAGTGGGTGTTTTGGGTATTGAAAAATGTTGTATTACCTTTATCTTGGCTAGATCCATCCGGATTCCTGCAACCAAAAGCAATTGTCCCAGGACTATTCCTTCATTCATCATCATATGGCATTTCTCCGTACTTAAGGAGACATGCACCTACTTACATATTTCAAGAACTTTTTCTAGCTTCCTCAATGCTTCTTCAAATGAATCTCCATATGCCGTGAAATTGTCCATATAGATTTCAACACTATCATCCATCAGATCAGAGAAAATCCCTAAAATTTCCCTTTGAAATGTTGCAGATGCATTATAGAGACCAAATGGGAGGACTTTGTATGCAAACATTCCCCAAGGGCACGTAAATGTGGTCTTATCCTGATCTTCAAGAGCTATCTAGATCTGGTTGTACCCGCTAAATCCGTCCACGAAGGAAAAAAAACTTCTTCCCACTAATGTATCCAAGACCTGGTCAATGAATGGTAACGGAAAATGGTCTTTCTGAGTTGCCTTATTTAATTCTCTATAGTCCACACATATTCGCCATTTACCGTTTTTCTTAGGGACCATTACCAATGGGGAAACCCATTGGCTGTCTGAAATGGGGTAGATAAATCCAATGTCCAACAGCTTTTAGAGTTCTTCCTTAACAATGTTTTTCAGAGTAGGGTTCATTCTTCTCTGGGGTTTCCTCACAACATGACAGTCCTCCTTAATGTATATATGATGAGTGCACAGAGTAGCAACAATTCCCTTCATATCTGAGTAGTCCCAAGTGAAGGCTCTCTTGTGTTTCCGAAGAACATGTAGGAGTTTTTTTTTTTTTTTCTTGGGAATCTGATAGCTCTAGATTGATATTCAAGGTTTTTCCCGATTCTATTTCCATGGAAGCACTGTTATGGGATGTAGTTGTAGGTAGCTCATCGAATTCATCTGTTGTTCCAATACTTTCCTGAGTCTCACAGCTCAAGACAGACTCCAGGATTTGCTGATTCAAATTTGAAACAAAACAAGGATCACTGATAAAGGTAGTAATTGTGTCATATTCTGTTTCAGCTTTCAACTGGAGGGCCTGCCCAATAGTGAGAACTGGTCTTAACTCCTCATTTTTTGATTCAGACTCTTTCTTGCATATAGATTTTTTGTGGCCCACTGGTTTTCCTGAAGGGCTAGGTTCTGCGGAAGGATATAACACTAGATTCTTAGTGTTTTTCCCATTTGAAATGGTCATATGTCTAGACCGACACCCAATATAAGCGTCTATGGTTGCCAGCCACGTCTTCCCAGAATCAGGGGATGGCCTCCAACTAGAGATTGCATTTGGAGTACTAGGAAGTCCACAGGGTAGTGCCATGAATCAACCGAAATCGTGATATCTTCTAACCTCACTACTCGTTTCATTGTAGATCGATCTGCTAGTTCTAACACCGTAGGTGTATGTTTCAAGTTATGAAGTCCTAATGCCTGCATGGTTTCAGCAGTGATGATATTTATGGCAACACCCAAATCTACCAGTGCATTTGGAATTTCTATCCCATTAATGTGCACAGTCAAAATTGGATTCCTGGGATCCCCATACTTTATAGGCATGGTCCTTCCCATCATGAAATCATATAGTTTCCCCATTACGTGAATGGTGAGCAGGTCCCTTGATATATTTTTAGGCTTCTTAGCACAATACTCCTTAAGTGTTTTCTCATATATAGGTACGTCCCTCATGGCTTGCAGCAGGGGAATATTGACAAATAAATTTTGTAACTCCCCTAACAGGTCAAACTCAATTTGAGGGGTTAGTTTACTCACAGTTAGCCTTTCTAGATAGGGCAGTTTAGCTTGGTGTTTTTTAGAAACTGGCGGTTGAGGAGGTGTATGATTTTCGTTAACTTGGTTTGGTTCCTCTACGACCATTTCTGGTTCCTTCTCCTCACTGTCAACTGATAACTGGTGAGGGTTGAGCACCTATGGGCCACCCAGATCGTAAATGCATCTCGTAGAATTTTGTGGTGGAGATGTTGTATGAAGGCAGGTTGAAGGTGTCAACTTGTTGAGCCCTTTATTATTAGGATTTGGGTTGGGTTGGATAGGGAGTTGGGGACGAATAGGCTGACTACCAGGGGGCACATTAGAGAGAAATTGAAGTTACTGTTGTAGCATTGACTGGGAAAATTGAACAGGAGGGGAAGGTCCCTGCCATTTCAGAGCCCACGAGGAGCTTGAACTAGCTTGAGGAGCCCACTACTGCCAAGGTGGAAATTGGTATTGGGGCCATATGGGCAGATAAGGCATAGTTTGTGACCCCATATTAAAAATGCTAAAATATTAAGATAGATCCAGAAACATACCTTGATTTCCCATTGACGGTCGAGGTTTCCATGGCTTTTTAGGTCCCATAAAGTACAATTGCTCCACATCTTCACTTGTCCCTTGAAAAACCACTTTTAGCCCTGGCAAGGATGGGCATGAACTTGTCACATGCTTCGGTTCACAGATTGCACACTTCTCTATAGAGTTTAATGGAAACTCCCTCTGTGGGTTTTTCTTCCTACTTGTGGGGAAAAATACAGCCATAGTTCTTTCCAAATCTAGCTGTTTTTGTTTTACCTGCAATGTGTCTCTCTGTTCAGACAAAGTACTTAGGATATCAGTCCTCAAGCTGTCTAGCAGGTTCCCAATTTCTGCTTTTTAACACCTCCGCCGGATACCTTCGTTGATCGAATCCCCTGTTTATTTCTTGCAACTCATCTTGAGCACTGAATACACAACTCATAGATGGCATCAAAGTCCTCCTTTGATATATCTCTCTTTCCGACTATATTCAACAATTCCAAGGAGTCATCTCAGAAGGTCCAGAGAAGGATGATTTTCAAAATGTATTTATCCAGGTCAGAGTGACCTAACCTCTGGATGTGTATTTAAAGCGTTCCACACAATCTTCCATAATTTCGTTCTCTTTCTATGTAAATTTAAAAATCTCTTCTTTAATATCCCGTGATTTACAATAGTCCTGGTATTTCTCCAAGAAAGCAGTTCTCATCGCCTGCCATGTGGTAATGGACCTTCCTACAAGACGCATAAACCACCACAGGGTTGTCCCTTTTAGCGTCGCAGGGAAGATTTTCAATTTCTGACCATCCGTTATGTAATCATACCCTCGACACACAATGTCAAATTCAAACAAAAACGTGTCAAGGTCTTCTGAAGTAAGCCCATGGAAACTGGGTA
This sequence comes from Pinus taeda, assembly GCA_000404065.3. Taxonomy (NCBI): domain Eukaryota; kingdom Viridiplantae; phylum Streptophyta; class Pinopsida; order Pinales; family Pinaceae; genus Pinus; species Pinus taeda. The sequence continues at coordinate 79,044 of APFE030116776.1, forward strand.
AAGCTGTTAAAGGGATGGGCTTTGTTAGTGCACCGGTTCCCAAATCCCCAATTGGGAAGTCAATAGTAGAGGTTTTAGGTGCCATGAATATCCTCCAATACTCACTAGGGATTTTAGTTGGAAGGGCTTTTATCACAAGGGTTCGAGTTGCCTTAACAACACCTCCTCTATCCTTTGGTGATAGAAATGTCTCTACAATCTCTTCCTCCCTGTCACAGTGGATGGACCCTTTGGATCTCCTCTCTGTAATTCCTTCTTCCCTACTGGGATGGATCGTTCCTTCGGATGCTTCACTTGTAACTTCTTCTTCTTCTATTACAAGCAACGGGATCCCCCTAGCAGGCATATTGTTTCTTGTCTCTCCAGCTGCTGGAAGGGTCTATTGCATTGAATCAAGGGGGGTGCTGTAAACAACAATGGTTGATCTACAGATTGTCCCATAGATTTTTTCTGTGCACCAGGCCTCACGGCTGCATGGGAAGATGCCTTTGACTCAAATTTTGAAATGATTTTCTAGATGTAGGTGTTCCTTCCGAAATCCTGTCTTCCCTTCTTTGAGGCTCTCCATCTGCCCCATTTATTTGGCTCTGTGTTCATACAAGTTGGTGTGGCAGAAAAAACCAAATCACAATGTTCGAGGCTTGGAGTAGGGCATCAAAAGACCATTCCCCCCAGGACAAGAGATCACGTTGAAAAGAGGGTAGCTAACAAAAAAAAGGGAAACAAGAACCTATGGTTTAGGACCTGGAGCAGGGCGTCAAAAGACTCCTCCTTCCTCGGGATAAGACCCCTAATCAAGAAAATAACACACACACACAAGAAAAAATTAACACTTCAAGACCTGAAGTAGGGCGTCATAGGACCCATCCCTCCTAGGGCGAGAGATTGGGTTTCTCAAAATTGAAACAAAAAAAATGCTAGGGAAAATCTAAGCTCAGGGCTTGGAGCAGGGTGTCAAAGGACTCCTCCCTCCCCAGGACAAGAGATCGGCCCTAATAAAACAAGAAAACAATAAAAGCTCAGAACAAATGAAATACCTATGCTCAATACCTGAAGCAGAGTGAGAAAGTTCGTTCTCTCCCCAAGATGAGAGATTGACCCTCTGGTTAACACAGATTGTGTCTTGCACCTCCTTAGCCTCCCCAACAATAGTGCCAAAATGTTGGTGTCCAGGTATGAATAAATTATCCACCCCCTTTCCTACATTAATGTATCAATTCGGGTGCGTATTCTTTTCAAGGAAACATGCAAGGTATATGTAGGGGCAAGGTTGCAATCTGTCCTCAACCAAGGGTTTGTGTTTACCAATCAAAACATTGTTGAAACATAAATAAAAACTCTAATGCAGAACTTAAAAAGGTATTCACATTTATTTAAGAAATCTGCAACAGCAATAAGAAATAACACAGTGATAAACAATACACACAAAACAAGGAAACACGCAGCACCTGATCAAAAGAGGGGGCCCAGCTCTCTAATCAGGGCTATGTTACTCGCAATGAACGATAGATCAACAAAAAGGGTTGTATCTTATTTATGTGAATAATGCTATTATAATACAATACAGGGTCCCCCGATACAGGAATGATCCGTCTTTTATACAATACAAAGGAGAATAACTCTCCCCAAAACCTGGAAACTAGATGCCCAAAGATATACATCAGTTTTGTCACAACACTAGCGCCGAGAGAGCAAGAATGGGAATGGTCCAAAATGGGTTGAGAGTAGCTACAATCATTTATGTTGTTTCGTCGTGGTAGATCAGCTGCTGTGAATCACGGAACTGCTGCAATATGCTGTATGGTCAACACATGTGCTCCATAATCTGCGATCATCACATGTTTTAGTGGTTCGCATAGGTAGAAACCTTCATGACTCCACTTCATTAATTAAATATTCTAAGAGACGATAAAGGGGGAATTACCTCATAGTTTTACACAACAAATATATGCGAATGAATGTAAAAAGGATGAAAGGAGGAGTGGAAATGCAAGGAAAGATAGGCCAATTTGGTTCCCAACAACCTCATCAAGTTGTTCTACATTTAGAATCTTAGAAAAAGCACAGAAGGTTTCAATGTGTCTCTATGTAATGTTTTCATCCTCCCCATTGAACCTAGGAAAAATATTTAGGTAGTCCTGAGGCATAGCACTTAGAGGTTGAGGTAAATCAAGAGGGGCATATTTATTTAGCAAGAAACCCAGAACAACCATCTGGATTAATGGAGGGGGGTTGTTATTTTTTGGAGGAACTTGGGCCAAAACCATAGTGGTTGGAGCGACTAGACTGAGAGCAGGGTATGTAAGAATCTTAGGAGTAAACTTTGATCAGTGAGTGACAACGCGTTGGGAGTTGGATGAGGAAGCTTCAAATAATGATGAGACAGTAGGCTAGAAAGTAGGAGTTTTCTCCTTCCAGGCTCTCCTGAAAATTATTTTTTCTGAGTCAGATACAAATGGGGTTTTCTGCTGAGAGGTATTTGAGCGAGTGTGAGGCTTTCTAAATGCCAGGTGATAAATGATAATGGGATTGTTGGAGTTGCCAAGGTGACGAGGATGCAATCAAAACACCTTTTCTGACCTACACATAGGGTGCTTAACTTGTTGTATCCCAAGGGAAAAATCCTTCAATTCGCTCCTCGGTAACAGTGTCAGAAGATGTTTTCACTCCCAGAGACAACCTCATATTACTTACAATACAAGTGCCTGGGCACATCTATATTCTATGTGTCTCATATGATTCTCAAGAAACTGGAGACAATCGCATATATTTTTGTATATATATATATTGTTATATGTGATAAAAAACTTGGGTTGGTTCATTCATATAAAGGTATAAGCCATGTATTTCTGGTACTTCTTCACACATACAACTCACAAAAGTATCTGTTTAAACTGGTGGGGGCCAAGTACTTCAAGGACCTACAATTTAATAAACTTTGGTAGAGAAATGAAAGAAGATAAGGAGATAGAGTAACTCATCACATAGAGCTTCAAGCGTCAAGAATTCTACACTTATCACATAAAGCTTGAAGCATCAATCATTTCTACACTTAACTGAGTTACAGGTAGACATAATGAACAAAAGAGAGATTGGGTGTGATGCTTTATGGAGGGAATTTTAAAGATATAATCTTAACAATCCATACAGGCATATGCATTAAAAAGTCAATACAAACAAATTTGTAAGAATGTATGAAACATTTATAGTAGCTGCAATTACATGAACTCAGAGAGGAAACATGAACATAATGGAATTTAACAGAGGGATAACATATTGTAGTACTCGAAGGAGGAATCACCACCATTTCCTTAATATTCTTAAAGATGCATCTCATAAAGTCATATAGTCTTGAAAATAACATGTAGTTTTTTCTTTAGGATTATGAACCCTTGTGAAGTGTTGCTTCCCCCTATTTATCTGGAGAGGGGAGAATTGAACATTGATTACAACAAAATATTTCAGTTGATTCTCAGTTGTCATATCGACTAGTTGTCTCGGCCTAGGATGGCTCTTTGGCCCAAAAATGACTACAAAATTTAATTGCTTCAGTAAATGGTGACACATCATAGGAAAATAGAACAATTCAATCCATCAGATGAACACACCAACAAAATATCTCCATGCCCATCCTTTTGATCGCCTTTGTTTCAGGTTGTTGCTTGCCCACGGTCTGGTCACCTATGTCACTTAGCTGGTTCCCATTACTTCTTCCTTTACTACTCGGATCCTTCGTTCTTCAAAATTGGGAGTGGTAAACTATCATTTTAATGCCACAATACAGAAGTAGAGGTCGCCTGGGTGGTAATTCATCTTCCTTCTGTTGGAGCACCATGTTGGATCATAAAGTCCTCCTGACCTTCCATGTCTTAATTTACTATGTATTCGTCGACCCTGATTTCGTGTCACAAGGGGCCTTTCTGGGTCAACCCATTCTGATTTTGAATTGCACCTCCTTTCTTAAATGCCTTAGTTGCCAACCCACCATGCCTTTAAATATTTGTGTTACTTCATTGTAGATCTATCGCATCAGGGTTTTCCATTAAATGGTCCTTATGAGACGGAGTGCCTCCCCTTGACAATTTCGATCGTCGATATGCGTGATTGGGCCCATCCGGGATATCGCAATCGGCCATTACATAGTATTACCTATGTTTTCCCTCTTTGGTGGCCATGTCGATGGATATATGCTGAAAAATACCCTCGTTGTCCCCCTGAGCAGAAGAAAAATAGACGTCTTAATGTTTGCTGACCTGGGCCGTTGATTCAGGTCGATTCAACCTCGGTCATTGATTTGGGCCTTTTGGTATCACAATTGCAATACAGGAGAGGGATTTTTTACACATTTCATAGTGCTCACCGATTGTCCAGACAAAAAAATTCAATAAGGTGTGATACATAAAATATCACATTTGGGAGGGTTCCCACACATTGCAATCGCAAGCTGGAAGGGACTTCGGCAGAGGAGGGACTTTGACTTGTGCGATCCCCGATTGTGATATTATAATTGGGGAGAGGATTATCGCAATCGGCGAGAAGGAGTGGTGATGAGTGGATATGGTAATCGATTGGGAAATATTGTTATATGCGATATTGTCGGAGGATGGATTCCACCACAATTGATGAGAAGGAGTGGTGACGGGTAGATATGTATCACAAAAAGGGAAGGGGCCGATATTAATTATGATTTTGTGGGCCCGACGCTTAAAGAGGGTTTCGGCTAGAGTTAAATATGGGTCATTATTCTTCCTCCTCTTTGTACTTTTTCCCTCTTCATATAGTTAGAACTGTAGTTTTAGAAGGTGACAACACCACCCCGGGATTCCTATACCTTGTGATGAATCCCGAGACCAGCCCACTCATCTTTGAATCCATTCGACAATCCAGCTCAATCAAGAAAAGAGAACCCCATCATACCATGGTTATCTGGAAATGGCAAGGCAAGGCTGAAAATACTTTCACACTTGGAAAAACTCATGCCAATGACAGTAAGAGAATCAAAACACACATGCATATACCATGCATACCCAAACTAGCAAGGAAATCATACATGCAAATCGATACCTGCAAGTAATTTCGTTGTAGCCACTTGGTCTTGCTCTCCCTTGCCTGATCTTTGCTTCCTCTTTCTTTGTTTTCCTTCCTTTGCCTTCTTTCCTCCAATGCTAGTCTGCTCCAAGAATTCTCTAAGTGTCCAAGGGTATGAGAGATAGAGAATAGAGAGATAGCTCCAAAATTGAACTGACAAAAAGTTACAAACTAATCCTTAGAAGCCTTTTTATCAATGAGGCCTCTATTTTCTTCAATTTCCATTATTTTCCTTCATTTTCCTCCTCGCATGCAACTTGTGACCTTTCACCTTCCTTTTCTCCTAATTTCCATTATTTTCATAAATAAAATGTCAATAATTGCCACTTTTCCTTTCCAAA
>APFE030116776.1:85223-114630 GCA_000404065.3 Pinus taeda
ACCCATACCACTTATTGGAGCTTTATAACACATCTCATGGTGGTATTTACATCCATATACATATATACATGTACCAAACATCAAACCAAAACACATGACAAAACATTTGCTCAACCAGCGAATAGATAAGGATACATGATTGGGCCCACCCGGGATATCGCAATCAGCCATTACATAGTATTACCTATGATTTCCCTCTTTGGTGGGCATGTCGCTGGATATATGCTAAAAAATACCTTTGTCGTCCCACTGAGTAGAAGCGAAATAGACGTCTTAATGCTCGCTGACCCTGGTCGTTGATCCAGGTCGATTCAACCTGGGTCGTTGATTCGAGCCTTTTGGTATCGCAACCGCAATACAGGAGAGGGATTTTTTACCACATTTCATAGTGCTCATCAATTGTCCGAACGAAAAGATTCAATAAGGTGTGATACATAAAATATCGCATCCGAGAGGGTTCCCGCAAATTGCAATCACAAGTTGGAAGGGACTTCAGCAAAGAAGGGACTTTGACTTATGTGATCCCTGATTGCGATATTATAATCGAGGGGAGGATTATCGCAATCGGTGAGAAGGAGTGGTGACAGGCAGATATGGCAATCGATGGGGAAATATTGTTATATGCGATATCGTCGGAGGATGGATTCCACCGCAATCGGTGAGGAGTGGTAATGGGCAGATATGTATCACAAAAAGGGAAGGGGCCGATATCGATTAGGATTTTGTGGGTCCCAACGCTTAAAGAGGGTTTCGGCTAGAGTTAAATATGGGTCACTGTTCTTCCTCCTCTTTGTTCTTTTTCCCTCTTCGTATAGTTGTAACTCTATTTGCAGAAGGTGACAACACCACCCCAGGAGTCATATGCCTTGTGATGAATCCTGAGACCACCCCACTCATCGTTGAATCCAAACGACAATCTACCACAATCAAAACAAGAGAACCCCATCACACAAACAAGAGAACCCCATCACACCATGGTTATCTGGAAATGGAAAGGCAAGGCTAAAAACACTTTCACACCTGGAAAAAATCATGCCAATGACAGTAAGAGAATAAAAACACACATGCATGTACCATCCATACCCAAACTAGCAAGGAAATCATACATGCAAATCAATACCTGCAAGTAATTTCGTTGTAGCCACTCGATCCTTCTCTCCCTTTCTTGATCTTTGCTTCCTCTTTCTTTGTTTTCCTTCCTTTTCCTTCTTTCCTCCAATGCTAGTGTGCTCCAAGAATGATCTAAGTGTCTAAGAGTATGAGAGAGAGAATAGAGAGAGAACTCCAAAATTGTACTGACAAAAAGCTACAAACTAATCCCCAGAAGCCTTTTTATCAATGAGGCCTCTATTTTCTTCAATTTCCATTATTTTCCTTCATTTTCCTCCTCGCATGCAACTTGTGACCTTTCACCTTCCTTTTCTCCTAATTTCCATTATTTTCATAAATAAAATGTCAATAATTGCCACTTTTCCTTTCCAAATCCTTTTCCATTTCCTTTTCCAATTTCCTTAGCCATAATACACCAAATGAACACCCATACCAAGATGCTTTTCCCAACATTTAGCTTTGAATAAGTGTCCCATGACCTTGGTTATTATTTTTTCTTTCTTAATTTTATTACATGGATTTTTTTACCAAGGTTGTTATAGAACCACCCCCCCCTTGGGGGAAAATTGTACTCCATGTTCAATGACAACTACAAACCAAAAAACCACTGAAAAGAAAGACATACGGCCCATGGATCTTTATAACTTAGCTCAATGCAACATTTACAATGATCAACCTGCTAAGAAGAAAACCAACATGAGAAACATAACAACATAAAAGCCATGATGACATGACACCCATACCACTTATTGGAGGTTTATAACACATCTCATGGTGGTATTTACATCCATATACATATATACATGTACCAAAACATCAAACCAAAACACATGACAAAAAATTCACTCAACCAGCGAATAAATAAGGATACATAGCTCGCATATGATCAGTCATCTCCCATGTAGCTTCATCGGGCCCAAAGTTCTTCCACTGCACTTTAACATGCTTGATTGCTCGGTTTTGGAGAATGAGCATATTTCTCTACAAAATACACTAATATTCCGGGTGGAATTCTCCTTCTAGCTCCACCTGCAATACAGACTAGTCAATCACATGATCAACATATTTAACATACTTCTTAAGCAATGATACATGGAAACAATCATGGAATTTCATTATCAAAGGCAGTGTAAGTCGATAGGCTACTAGTCCAACTTTCATGAATCTTGAAAGGTCCACAAAACCAAGCTGTCAGCTTGGCACATGATCCAATCCTCAAGGATCTCTTCTTGAGCTTGATGCACAAGTAAACTTGTTCCCCAACTTGAAACTCCTTAAACATCATGTTCTGATTTGCATAAATTTTATTTTTATTTGTGTTTCCTTTAAATTCTTCTTGATAACGTACATTTCATGTTCCATCTCTACCAACATGTCCATTCCTATCAACACCTAGTTCATTGTATCACTCCAATTGATGGGAGTATTACAATTCCCCCCATATAGTGCCTCAAACGGACTCGTCCTCAGTGATTCCCGATAATTGTTATTGTAATCAAACTCAACCAACAAAAGGTACTCCTCCCATCTCCTTTACTGATGCATCACATACATCCTCAACATGTTCTCCAATATCCTGTTGACCCTCTTTGTCTGCCCATTTGTTTGTGGATGATAAGCAGTGCTGAAGACCAACTCAGTACCCAAACCTGCAAACAAATCTTTCCAAATTCTAGAAGTGAACTTTGCATCCCTGTCTGACACAGTCTTCCTTGGAAAACCGTGTGTTATGAAGAATTTGGTATCTACGGATAAATACTAATTCCCTAGATAAGTAGCCATATCTAGAACAAAAATTTAAAGAACCTTAACATCTTTCTATAAACAATAGATAAGACAAAGAGAATGAGAGGACCTACTTGTACTTTCGCTTTCCTCTTGTCTCCTTTCTATTGGTCCTGTCGCTCCTTCCCGTGCTTAACACGCTTGAGAAATACATGTAAACATCAACAAAAGACAAAGAACCAATCAAAGAAAAGATCTATTGATTACAAGTTAATGCAATCAGATACATTCACACATATAAGCATCATATATGAAGATAAGCATATGGAAAAAGGTGTAAATACTTTATTGAGTAGAAGGAATAATTACAACTATGAATCCTGATTCGATGTCACTCCTCCAGCTTTGGTTCCATCCACATCACATCATAAGAATGAAATTCCGGCAACATAACAACACTTACAATAGTCTCAATTCTAAAACTAACATTATCTCCTTACAATTCATCAAAGTCCAACCCTTGATCACTTAGATGAGTGCTCAATTTATAGGAAGACGGAGGAGGTTTCGTCATCAATGAGGGTATTGAATGGCCTTCCAAACTTAGAATTAGTTCTATGGAGGAAGGGATGATAGGACAGGAGGTCTCTTAACTCATTCCTCATCCATTTTCGATCTCATAGGAGATGATAAGTGTGGGAATCTGCTAGAAGGCTCCAGAAGATAATAATATTCCCCAAACCCTATGTGAATTTTGCTTAAACTTGCCCATCGCAGGTCAAAGAGGGCCTAAGTGCTCTGCAGAGCACCCTGGCATGGACTTAACTGCTCTGCAACGCACCCTTGCATGGGCCTACCTGTGCTGGTCCCTCTAGAGGTCATTTCAGGATGTCTTCAGGCCATGAAACTGTTTGGGAAGGAGGCATTCAAAAGGTTGACTTGTTTAGGGCATTTAGCAACTGAAATTAGGGTTTAATGAGTCGTAAAAACACTGATCTATATGATGGGAGTGATGTGCCAAAATGGATCTGTAATAGCTACCCCCTAAAGCATGAAATCAAAAAATGTTAATGTCTAGTGAAATGCTTTATGATGTGATGAGGAGGTTTCAAAGTGGTTGGTGACCTGCATCGATTACAATACATAATATCATGATATTTTTATTTTTTCTCATGAATTAATGAGGGAAGGAATACCCATGCTCAGCATATAAACTTTCATTATAAGTACATAGACAATCATCTACATATATAGACCCATGATCGGAATGACCATCAATGTAAAGCCATTGTACGGATGATTTGGTACATTTCCTGAAATCGCAGCCCGGATGGATCAAATTAGATCCAAGGTCTTCTATCTCGTTCAATCGTTCACTCAAGTACAAGTCTAATCTTGTGAATATGTGACCTGAAGTCGAACATGGGAAGACACCGTTTGATTACTAGCCAATGGTGTAAGTCGTTAACAGACGCGAGAGAAATCATCGACAATGATAATGATCCTTAAGGTACTACAATACACTCTGCATGGTGTGAATGGATGTTTTGATGTCGAACACCATGCAAAGTCTTTCAGTTGAAGGCCAGTGATGTCAACCTATCGCCGAAAGTGAGAAACCTTCCATTGATGTATGCAAGCCTCAAGGTACTGGAAGGGTGTTTCTAAGTCAACTTCTTGGATAATGTGTTAATTTGATAAGAAGTGACTCATCGCAGGAGGGTCTTGATGTATCCCACATCAATGACACAAAACAAGTGTAATGATTTTGGATATGGAATTTGACTGACGACACAAAGTTCAGGAGTGGCGGTCATGAAAATGAAGGTTTATGGTATTGCAAAGTATGAATTTTGACTAAATGACTTCTCTTGAATATGTTGGCGACACTGAAATGAATTGGTAGCATTGACCCAAAACAAAGTGATGGATGGTATGATAGACCAATGGTATGATAACCATCAAGCTGATAACCCAACCCAAATAGTCACGGTGATGAAGTGAGAGTGTCATGTTCAAGAGCGACCTGCTACCAAAAGTGGTTTACCCCTTTTTCCATTTTCTCCAGTCATTGTTGACCAGTACCTCTTTATTTTCATCAAGATTGAGGAGGATAACATATGCCTGTTGTATAATTGCACCATTCGGGTGAATCCATTGCTATGTGATGTTTTAATGAGCCTAGTGAAGGTGAAACTCGGTCTTGTCATGATGGACAAGTTTGTTGCTTTTAATGTTTTAACGAGTCTAACGACAATGATAACTCGGTCCTTTTCATGTTTAGAGAGTTTGAAAAGGGACAAAAAGAAAACTCCACAAGTTCTTTTTCATATAATTGTCTCTCAAGTCCGAAAAAGCGTAAAACAATACAAGATAGAACCTATTGACCATGTTTGATCAACATATTCCTTTTTCGTAAACAATCTATCTCAATTCAGAAAAGGGTTAAACTTATACTGAGTAGATTTCATTTCCAATGCGTTAACGAGCTGAAAAGGACAAGCACTCAACAATCTTTTCATATTTCGAGAGTCTAAAAAGAGCTTAAAGAGGACTCCAGTTTGAGGAATGAGTGGTATCTAGGATAGCAACTAGTTCCGGTGATGTTGGAACTTCTCAAAACATGATGATTTCTGTGAAGAGGCTAGCTAATAAGACCATTCATTGCAACTATTCCTCAAAAATGGTAAAACAACCAAGTGAAAGCATATGATCAGCCAAGCAGATAGTGACGATGGAAGGAGAAAAACCAAGGCTCATCTGATGGAAGAGGCTGATAGAATGGTAATCACGAGGGTTAAAATGGAAATTGGTTCATTTTACACAAGCTTGAACCATAGGTAACTATGCTTGGACTTAGTTTCATGTTTACACAAGCTTGAACCGAAAAACTATGCTTGGATTCAGTTTCATTTTTGCACATGCTTTAAACGAAGAACTATGCTTGAATTTAGTTTCATTTTTACACAAGATTGAATCATGAAAAACTATGCTTGAGGTTGGTTTACATGCCCCCCAACATGATGACTCAATTCCAGGTGCATGCCCCCTAAGCTTCATTGCATTCACCTAAGTAGACTACTCGTGGCTATCAGGTGGATGGAATGAAGGTTCATTTACGAGATCAAGTGAAACACTTGACTGGGATTTTACAAGATCTAAACAAAGGCTCGAATTGGAACTTTTCTTTAGGGGACCTTGTTTCATTTTGTAATGAGCTTGACACAAGACAAGGAACTCTACTCGGATTCCTTGTTTCATTTTTTAATGAGCTTGACACAAGACAAGGAACTATGCTCGATATTCCTTGTTTCATTTTTTAACAAGGTTGACACAAGATAAGGAACTATCCTCATATCCTTTGTTTCATTTTTTAACGAGGTTGACAAAAGACAAGGAACTATCCTCATATCCCTTGTTTCAATTTTTAACGAGCTTGACACAAGACAAGGAACTATGCTCGGACCCTTTGTTTCATTTTTTAACGAGGTTGACACAAGACCAGGAACTATCCTCATACCCTTGTTTCACAGCCCGTAAGAGGTCATGACTTCCAAGAAGTTCTTATCAGATGGGAGAACAATGCTCTGGAAGGGATCATTAGAGATATCTGGTTCCAATGCCCCCAATACATAATGTACAACATCACGAAATTGATCGTCCATTGATGTAGGCATGGAACGGGTTGCCACATAATTGACCTGTGGCGGGAAATATACCATTGGTACAAAAGGACCATTTAGGGAAGATGGTAGACTGAAAGCCATATTTGGACCGGGAAATGAAAGCTAGTCAATGGTGATAATTCTGCCTTCATGCGGGAAACACATCACTCGAAAGAGTGTTGAAACAATAGCTCCCATGTCATAAATATAGTTGCACCCAAGAAGAAAATTGTAATCTAAAGGACTTGGGACTGCCATCATATTCAGATAAATGATTTTTCCTCCCAAAGTAATTGGCAGACAAGGAAGGATCCCTAATGGTTGACTGGTTCCTCTGTTAAAAGGCAACAGATTCTGGGTAACAGGCACAAGCGGCAACGAACCGAGCATTTTCCAAGTAGTGGAGGAAAGGATACTCACAAATGAACCTTCATCTATAATAATGCCAAATACAATCATATTACAACCCTGTATTATGATCTAGAAAGGCACATAAGAAGGAAGACGAAATCCTGTCAGTCGATTCCAATTAAAGGAAGTGACCAGACTACTTGGAGGGGGTACCATAGAAACAAGAGAATTAACCCCTTGAGTTACGAGAGTGGGAGGATTTTCCTCTTGTCTTGATGGAATAGGAGGATTACCCCCAAGCTCATTGGAATATGAAGAAATGAAAAGAACCTGAGTGGTACATATTCACTCTCTTCGAGAAAAGTACAATTAACTGAAGGTGAAATTGGGTCAATTGTTTCCTCGACTTGTGATCGGTCAGGTATAGACTCATGGGATTCACATTCAGAGAGAGTGGGTTTGACCGACGGTTGATTTAGGTCAATCACTTTATCAAATAGTGAAAGATTAAGGGATAGTCTCCTGTAACCAGATGGAAGTCGTTGTGGTGAAGCAGAGTGGTTATCCAACACTTTTTTGGCTTCATCTAGATTGGGGCAAAGGTGAATTGGGTGATTCCCTTCACATAGCCTACAGGGAAACTTAACTTTACCCTTCTTTCCATGAACTTTACTGCCACTAGTTGATGGTGTGTCACCATCATGATCTACAGAAGTTGATGACATAGGATGATGTGAACGGGAAGACCATTCTTCTAAGATCTGAGGAATACTAGAACAATTTCGAAGAATATGGTCTCCTGCCCGCACAAATATTTCATGGATATCGAACTTTGTGAAGGTTGACGGACGGTTTCTCATCAGATGTTGCATTCAAAGCAATGGTTGCTTGGTTTCCCCTCTACTGAATTTTCTTCTTCTTCTTCTTCTTCTTCTTATTCCCTTTCTTCTTCTTCTTAGCCACCTTGTTACTAGTACCAATACTTTCACCAGGCGAAGAGGAAGAAGGGGAGGAAGAAACAACCGAGGAAGAAGGCAAAGGGTCAACTTTAGGATCAACTGGAGGTTGATTTTGTCTAGTTGGAGGTGTACTCGATTGCGGAGAAATCACGACATTTTGAACCAAGGAGATTGCAAACAACCATACTGGAAAGCCAATGGTAAATCTCGGTAGGGATAATGTATCCATATAAGGAGCACCAATATTTCCGAAAGGAGGAAAAGGACTAGTATTCCCATCAAAAGGAATTCATTGATTGGTGGACTCCAGATTTGTCGCCATATGTTCCAACCTAAGATCAACTATGGAGTGAGCATGGAGGATGTTATCTGTGGTCAATTAAATTTTATTTTAATCAAAGTAACATAACAAACAAAGAGGGATAATTTAGGCAAAAGGTTTACCAGGCAACTGTGAACTGCAGAATACCTCCCGACGAATCGAGAAGTACAGGCAAGCAATCTCCCCGAATTTTGTGTTCAGTGTATCACAGTGTACAAGGCATCCGACTCGGTTACCTAAGGATGGATAGAAACCTAGTGTTGTCCTCCCATATATACCCGAAAGTACATGGAGGCCCAATTCGTATTAGCACTGTCTAATGCAAAAACTGCACAGTGAGAGCATTCCCATGTACTTTACGTACTATAACACCTATAACACCGCCCTATATACCCGAAGGTACGTGGATGAGCTACGATATACTCAGGTACGTGGAATGAGGTATCACACTCGGGATGTATTGCAAACAAGTTAGTGACAACTGCTATGTTTTACGACGCCGAAACACGTCTTTAGCCTAGAACCTCTAAATGTTATTCGTTATGTGACAATGCTCCATTAGGTAAATTGAAGTTAATTTTAAGTTGGTCTTCTTAACAATTTTACTTTTAAGGTTCACCACGTGATGTATGTTTGCAATTCCTAGAATGAAACTAATATGATAAGCATTCTTTTTCATTCAATGAAAACCTTAGCTAGTAGGGATAGAGTAATCAGATCTTCGACAGAGAGAAAAGAGCACACCTAATGCAATTTCCCTAGCTATTCCTATCGAGCATTCACAAACTTTAATATGCACGATGCATGTTTTTATTTTCAATTTCCTATAGGAAACTAATGCACATACAATCAATCAATCTTTTTGCAAGAACGAAGACTTTACGACAATTCCATTTCGAAAGAAAAGAAGACTTTTACGGAACTTTTTCGAACAAATATTAATCAATTATAATCTAACTTTGGCAATGAAATGATAATGATAAAGAAATCATTTAAGAAACATTAATAAATCAAGCCAAAGTAGGGTTGGAAAGAGGAAATACAAGTTGATTTCAGAGATACTACAATCATTGATCTTTCAGCAAACATAAGTAGAAGGAAATTTGGAGAAAAAAACCAATCCAAGGGTGAAAATTTTCCCTAAGGTGGATAAGCGTAGGTCAAAGAGGGCCTAATTGCACTGCAGAGCACTGTCTCTCACTCAAGGGTGCTCTGCAAAGCAATGTATCCTGACCAAGCCTGCGCTGATTCCTGAGAGGCCACTAAAGAGTCATCTAACCTCAATTTTTTTACCAAATAACAGTTCAACAAGGCTGAAATAGAATCAATGAAAGGAAGTAAGATCTACTAGAGTGTCCTAGGATGTGTATAAGCTACTTCGAACAATGATCGTTCCCTAGTATGATCGCCAATTTGTTATGAAAAATTTGGTATCTACGAATAAATACTAATTCCTTAGATAAGTAGCCATATTTAGAACAATAGTTTAGAGCACTTTAACCATTTTCTATAAACAATAGATAAGACAAAGAGAATGAGAGGACCTACTTGTATTGTCGCTTTCCTCTTGTCTCCTTTGGATCGGTCCTGTCGCTCCTTCCCATACTTAACACGCTTGAGAACTACCTGTAAACATCAACAGAAGACAAAGAACCAATCAAAGCAAAATATCTATTGATTACAAGTGAATGGAATCAGATACATTCACACATATAAGCATCTTATATCAATATAAGCATATGGAAAAAGGTTTAAATACTTTATTGAAGAGAAGGAAGAATTACAACCATGAAGCCTGACTTGAAGTCACTCCTCTAGCTTTGGTTCCATCCACATCACATCATAAGCATGACATTTCAGCAACATAACGACACTTACAATAGTCTCAATTCTCAAACTAACATTATCTCCTTACAATTCATCAAAGTCCAGCCCTTGATTACTTAGATGAGTGCTCAATTTATAGGAAGATGGAGGAGGTTGTGTCATCAATGAGGGTATTGAATGGCCTTCCAAACTTAGAATTAGGTCCATGGAGGAAGGGATGAGAGTATAGGAGGTATCTTAACTCATTCCTCATCCATTTTCGAACTCATAGGAGATGATAAGTGTGCGAATCTTCTAGAAGGCTCCAGAAGATAAGAATATTCCCCAAACCCTATGTGAATTTCGCTCAAACTCACCCAACACAGGTCAAAGAGGGCCTAAGTTCTCTACATATCACCCTAGCATGGACTTAACTGCTCTGCATTGCACCCTTTCATGGGCCTACCTGCGCTAGTCCATCTAGAGGTCATTTCAGGATGTCTTCAGGACATGAAACTATCTGGGAAGGAGGCATTCAAAAGGTTGACTTGTTTAGGGCATGTAGCAACTAAAATTAGGGTTTAATGAGCCCTAAAACACTGATTTGGATGATGGGATTGATGTGCCCAAATGTATCTATAACACCATGCAATCTCACTATATATCTAATGAATACCTGTGCTACATCATTAGTTGAATATGTTGACTTCACTGGAATGAAGTGTGATACCTATGTCAACCTGTCGACCACAACCATGTTGGAATCATGTTGTCTAGATGTCCTTGGTAAACCTATCATGGAATCCATGGAAATGACCTCCCATTTTCACTCTTGAATCAGAATCGACTGTAGCAACCCACCTGGATTCTTACACTCTACTTTCACCTGCTAACAGTCTATGCATTCAGCCACAAACTCGTCCACTTCCTTCTTTCGATTCGGTCACTAATAAAACTTCTTTACCACTGCAATGTCTTTTGGTATGTTGTGTGACCTAAATATGGCTTAGCATGAAATTCTCTCAAGATAAGCTTCTTGAGCTCATTTTTGTTCGGAACATAGATCCTATCTCTAAACTTGACCAAACCATTTATTGTAATATGATAGTCCACATCCTGGTCACCTGTACCCTATTGTAACCTATGCCTAAGATCCATGTACATGTCATCTTTATGCCCTGTCTGTAAGGTCCGATCTTGTAGATATGTTTTGTAGGAGCTCATAGTTGCTATGTGATTCACTTGCACCCTTTTGCTAAGGGAATTGACAACCCTGTTCTCTTTACCTTTAATGTACCTAATCTCAAAATCAAACTCACTGATCATGGCCAACCATCTAGCTTCTTTGGAATTTAGATTTAGTTGGTCAAACAAGTATCTCAATACACTATGATCACTAATCAATACAAACCTCCTCCTAAGAAGACAGTGTCTCTACATCTTCAATGCATGGATGATCGCTTCTAACTCAAGATCACGTGTCAGATAATTTTGCTTGTGCTCATTGAGTTTTCGTGACTCATATCATACTACCTGTCCTTCCTACATTAAAACTTCACCAAGTCCTCTCTTGCAGGCATCTGTACACACCACAAACTCTTCATCTAGATCCGCGATCTTTAAAACTGGAGCATTTGTTAGCAAGTGCTTCAACTCCTCAAAACTGACTGCACATTCCTTTGTCCATTCAAATTTCTTACCTTTCCTTTGCAATGACATAATAGGATATGCAATCTAAGAGAAGTTCCCGATGAACCTCCTGTAATAACCTGCTAACCCATGAATGATATTACCTTATCCACATTTCTAAGAGTGGCCCACTCCATGATAACCCTTATCTTTTTTGGATCTATTGCTATACCTTCCTTGGAAACAACATTTCCCAAGTAATGCACCTATCTAAAATAAACTACATTTACTAAGCTTAGTATAAAACTTATTCTCTCTCAGCATCTAAATATTGTTGCTAAATGTTTGACATCTTCTTCCTCATTCTTAGAATATATTAATATATATTCCAATGAAAAACGCAATGACAAACTTGTCCAGATAAGGACGCAACACATTATTCATCAAGCACATGAAAGTAGTTGGAGCATTAGTCAAACCAAATGGAACTACAACAAACTCATAATTCCCATACCTGGTTTGGAAAGAAATCCTGTAGATGTCCTATTCTTTAATGCATACCTAATGATATTCAGATCTTAAGTCAATCTTCAATAACACCACTACTCCCTTCAGTTGATCATACAAATCATTGATCCTCGACAAGGGATACTTGTTCTTGATGGTCACCTTGTTCAACTATCTATAATCAATGAATAACCTAAGAGTACCATCCTTCTTCTTCACAAACAATATTGGTGCACCCGAAGGCGATACACTTGGCCTTATGTATCCCTTGTAAATCATTTCCTTCAATTGCAACTTCAACTCTACTAACTATGGTGTGCTCATCCTGTAAGGTGACTTTGATGTTGGTGTTGCCCATGTTACCAACTCAGTGGAGAATTCCACTTCCCTGTGAGGCAACAATTCTAAAATCTCTGTGGGAAATACATCTTGAAACTGTTATAAGACTAGGTACCTGTTCAATACCTCCACATCCTCAACATCTTTACCTCTATCACTAGAAATATGCACTACAAATAACACACACCCTTTCCTGTGACTTCACTTTACCTGCATAGTCATCACCATTCTAAATTATGTTTCTTTCTTCTTACCATGTAATATTCTTTCTTCCCCATTGTCATCCAAGCACTCAATAGCTTTATCATAACCATCCACCTTGATCTTGTGAAGATACAACTAGTCCATAACCAAAATCATACTATATGATCCCAACGACAATACATTCAAATGTGCAGGTAGGAATACCATTCAACTCAATCAAACAAGCTCTTAGCCAGTGATGAACTCTCTTCTTTGTACCTATATCTAACTGCACTAACCAAGATTCTGCATGCACTTATTTATTCAAACCACACTTATCCACTAGGTCAGGACTAACATAACTATAATTAGATCCAGGGTCATCCAAAATACAAAAAACTTGATCACAAATCTTACCATCCATATCGATAATAGATGCCTGGTGATCTTACTGCCTGTTATCCAATGCTACATAGATCTGTGGAATGCTCTTCCCAACATCCCCAATTGTTTGCACTTCTTGTGCATTATAAATCTAAGGCCTACCACACTGATTCTGTAGATAATCTCTCTTAAGATGACCCATGCCACATATCCAACACTATAAATGTCTTTTACCATCACGTCTATTTTGCTTCCCTCCATGATGTGACCCATTAAACCTCTTGTAAGGTGCAACATTTTCTTTTCCTTCGACATTCTAATGTCTTGCTCTTTTGGGCTAGCATTTACCTTTACCTTTGTCTTTCCCTTTCCAACCTTGCTGAGATTATGTCTTACGCTTTGATTGCTCGTAACAATGCTTCAATTTCCCAATGACCTCATCAAGCAATTGAGGCTCATCATTCTCAATCTGATCTCTAAAATTTAATGGAAATCCACTGACAAATCTATGAAATTTGGCTTTCTCATATTTAAGATATGGTACATACATAAACAGTTCTAGGAACTTGGTCGTATACTCCTCATCCATCAGTGATCCCATCTTTAGCTCATAGAATTCCTTGGCTTTGTTGTCGTAGTACCTCTCTGATAAATATTTCTTCCTGAAATGTCTCTTGAATTCATGCCAACTCAACTCTTTTGTCCTGATGTCTCTAACCCGCTTCACATTTTCCCACCAGATGTTTGATTTCCCTTTGAGGTTGAAGATAGCTATTATGGCCTTCATATTCTTCGTGTAATCATGTAGCTCAAATAATTTCTTCACCCAGAGAAACCATGCACTAATCATGCCTTTGCATCCTTTGGTTTCTTCAATTCCCCATCAGAGGTAGTTAGCTTGGATTTCTTGAACTCATCTTGAAAATATCCCCTGTCACTCCTCTTGTAAGGATGATAATGATGATGATGATGGTACCTGTCGAAACTAGAACTAGAATAGAACCTATGTCCATCAACTCTCCTATCAGGCGTACCCAATAACCTACCAACTTTGATCGTGTCATATTTATTCGACCTGTGCCCACCATGAGACCTACTTCCATATGCCCCATTAGTCTTATTCTCTTGCCCATGGCTGATCCTAAGTGGTCCCTGTCTCTGTAATTTTGACAAACTCTAATGGATTACTACATTGACCTTTGCTTGTTTCTCATGTGCCTGAATGATTATGTCATTATCTACCTTGCAACTTCTTATTTCTTCCTTCAAACTTATCAATGTTTCTATTATGTCAGAAGAGTTCCCATCACCATGCTACTCATATGATCCATAGGGAAAGTCTCGTGAACTATATTCTACCATCGTGCTAGTCATCTTTCATCTTCTTCATGCAAGTATACCATGTCAGCTAAACCAAAATATAACATAATCAACATACCTCGGTATAGTCCTATGGAGGATATCTCGTATGTGTGATCAACCATATTAGAGTATCACATGTATAAACATAATCATATCAGTACATAAAAATATTTTCAACCATTATCCAACTATCATGCATGACCATATCGACCACATATCATGACCTCTTTCATGACAACTATAACCATTTCAAAGTATGCATAATAACATATATATACTGACATGCATAACCAATGCATAATCAACATACACTCACGAGAAACACATCCAACAACAACATCATCAACTTTCACATGGTGATGAAACTACAATAATGACCACCACCATACATCCACAACAAGCAGATAGACCACAAGCATAAATAACGCATATGTAACTAACATATATGAATCACCAACACATTATGCCCATCCAGTCCAAGGGCTAAATCATGCTCTGATACCACTCTGTAACACCCTCCTCCCAAATTTACCCAAGCTAACTAGTCCACTGGGGTAAAAATGTGAAGAAGAGTTATTATGATGTGATTCAACTCCCCATGTATATTTAAGGAAGTGGAACCGGAAAAACAATACTAATATGACCTTTCTCAAGAGCTACAAAAACTTCAGGAGACAACCAACCCTTCCAAGTGCCTAACCCTTGAGATAACTTGTCATTTTGTTGAACTAGACCCCCTGTCACTCCCATGACAAGGCATGCATGCAATTGAGGCCTTCCAATCGCTCCCACGGCAAGGCATGCCAACGACTGTAGCCTTTTGCAGGCAGTTTTGAGTCAATGACCCCAGATTTTGAGCCACTTTTTCAAGGTTGTGTCTCAAGACACTAACCATAACTTCATGAAACTTCCAAAAATGATAAATAACAATAAAACAATGTCACTAATGCAAACATTGGTACAAGGAATTGACCTGGCCCCTACTAGCCATGACATGAATTTTGTCAAGCATATCACAAACATGTAATCTACAGGTCATAACAACATATCTGAGTATAGGAATCTCATACTTATTTGAGAACCATCAAGAATATTTGATGCCTTATTACAATAACTGCATTATCATCTATTAGGTCATATATTCATTCACATTTCATATACTAATCAAATCATGATGAGATCCATGACCAAAGTTTGTCATCAACCATGCTTATAACCAACATCTAACGAACATAATAACAAAAATAGAACATCCATAAAAACCACATATTAATAAGCACATTTACACATTAAATACCAAGGGAAAAGGAGTTCTTATTAATGTAAGCATTAGCCAACCAAATCAGGGACTTCCACGAACCACCCAATCATAGATTGGGCTAAACCAAATCCAAATCTTTCTTTCATCTAATCACCCTCGTGCCATATTCCAAGCATGAATATGGGACTCGCAATAAAACCAACCAGGGATTCCTCAGGCTTTACTGTATATCCCACCAAGGGATTCCTAGGCCTGAAACCCTCATCCATACAACCAGGCTTCACTGCAATCCCACTGGATCACTAGGCCCTAAACAAGCATAGATGCCCCCAGATCTCTCCATCTAAACCGTAAGGAATTTGTCTGTCTCAACCTCCCGACTTTACCATATATCCCGC
Source organism: Pinus taeda (assembly GCA_000404065.3). Taxonomy (NCBI): domain Eukaryota; kingdom Viridiplantae; phylum Streptophyta; class Pinopsida; order Pinales; family Pinaceae; genus Pinus; species Pinus taeda. The sequence goes on from APFE030116776.1 coordinate 101,225, forward strand.
CATTACTGGTCAAGGGAATCCTAGGCCTATGAGGTCTCCACCCTCAGGGCTTTACTATGTATCCCGCCATTACCCGTCAAGCGATTCCTAGGCCCAATCAAGGGTATTCATAATCAGGCTTTACCGTATATCCCATCCTAGGATTCCTAGGCCTTGTGATTAACCCTGATGCCACCCCACTTAGCTTCGAATCCATCCGAAAATCTTGGTCAACCAAAATAAGATAATCCCATCACAAGATGGCTATCCGGAAATGGCAAGGCAAGGCCTAAAAAATTGTCACACCTAGAAAAACCCATGCCAGCGACAAGAAAAGAACAAAAACACACATGCATGTACCATGCATTCCAAACTAGCAAGGAATTCATACATGCAACTCAATACCTGAAAGTAATTTTGTTGTATTCGCTTAATCCTTCTCTTCCATGCTTGATCATTTCTTCCTCTTGCTTTCTTGTCCTTCCTTTTCCTTCTTTCCTCCAATGCTAGTGTGCTCCAAGAATGCTCTAAGTGTCCAAGAGTATGAAAAAGAGAGAGAATAGAGAGAGAGCTCTAAAACTAAACTGACAAAAAGATACAAATTGGTCCTCGGAAGCTATTTTATCAATGAGGCCTCTATTTTTTTGAATTTGCATTATTTTCCTTCATTTTCCTCCTCACATGCAACCTGTGACCTTTCACCTTCATTTTCTCATAATTTCTATTGTTTTCATAAATAAAATGCCAATAATTGTAAGTTTCCTTTTCCAAATCCTTTGTCATTGCCTTTTCCAATTTCCTTAGCCATAATAAACCAAATGAACACCCACACTAGGATGTTTTGCCCAACATTTAGCTTGGAATAAGTGTCCCATGACCTTGGTTATTATTCTGCCTTTATTAACTTTATTACATGGATTTTTGACCAAGGTTGTTACAGGAGTCTGTTGAATTTAGTCGTAGATCTAGAAAGCTTTTGAAACCTGAAATGGTGGGCATGCATGTTGACTCAGTGGGGGCACTATTTGATGAAAGAGAAGAATATGGATATTCTTCATTTGCATCCAATCATCCATATGAAGAGGTTGTAGGTTCTAATGGCGTGCGAAAATCTATGAGTGATTTTGAATAATTGTTTAAGACATTTTATGTAAATGATGTTTGCATGGTAACTTGAAATAAATATTTTAACTTCCATGTGATCTTACATGAAGTTATGAGTCATTTCTATGTTTGTTGGATTATATGTTTTGATTATGAAGAATTCATTTGTTTAGAATATCCACTATGCAACAATAACTTTGAGAAACAATTTATCTTGTAATATTAATATTTTGATTAAAAGTAAAAAAATATTAGAAATTATTGTTGATTTTTTAAATTATACGTTGATATTGTCATGATATTATTTATTGTTATCATTTGATATACCATAGTTTTAAAAAAATGTTACAATTTTAAGGCCCCATTAAAAGGGGATATTTTGCTTTGATGATTGATTTTTAATTTTTGTTGCAATTGGACAAGTCTATACTTTTACTTTTAGCCTTTAAAATAAAAATTATTTTTGGTATAATAATTTTAAAGTATTTTTAGTCATATCAATTGTTCATAATGTCATAGTTGAAATATGTTGAAAACTTAAGCTTGTTGTAGCCATGATATTTGCTTTTGATTCATGGTTGAAAATTTGCCAAAATTTTAATGTTTTTCAGAGTCATGATATTTTATCTTTAATGTTATGCTTGAAAATAGTTAGAATTCTAGGGTTTTTAGAATCATGATATTTAATCTTTATGAATGAACATTGTTGAAATTTTAAGGCTTTTCATATTTTATCTTTAACGTCAATCTTGAAAATTGTTGGAATTTTAAGGTTTTTGAAAGTCCTCATATTTTATTTTAACGCCATTGCTAAAAAAGATTAAAAATTTACCAAAAAAAATATTGTTCCTCTTTTTGTTTTCAATGTGGTTTACTCAAGCATTAACACTTCTCATTTTTACCTTGTTTTTCATGTTTTTTAGTTGTTTTTCAGCTACAGTTCTCATTTTGAAATTACAATTCTCATTAAATCGATAACTTTATTTTTCTATAAAAAAAATTGTAAATATCAAATTCTTTTATCTTTATATATAAATTTCACCCTCATAAATTTCATTTTTAATTATATTTTAACTATACATTTCTTTATAATAATAAATTAATCCAAAAAACATTTAAAATAAACCATCTTAATCTAACCAACATTCCATCTAACTTGTATTATCACAACAAAATATTAATATATCTTACAAATTACATAATTAAGCATATAAAAACAAAATATAACTAATATTACATATTATATTGCATTGAACAATATCTAGAATCTATTTTTAAAATATTATCCCTCGCCCAGACATTTATAAAAGAAACATCTTAAATGCAGCTCCTAAATCTTTAATGTAAACTGAAGATTGAAGACATCACTAAATATAACGTGGAGTAAATTGGGTAAATATCATGAAAAGCTCCCGTACATTTAACTGTTCTTTTTGTTTTATAAATCAGGTGAACACTTAATTCTCGCCCAACCCTTGTTTACTGTCATCGCGATTCACACCGAGCATAAAATGCCAAAAAACAAAACAATCCTGAAATCAAAAAATAAAATGCCAACCCAACAATACATCAAATCTGAGCTAACTAAATGACAGTAGCCTCAACTAAGAATCAAACCCTGTTAATTTGGACTATCTATTTATCTGTGATTTTTTATCTATCAAACAAACAATGTTCTCTCATTACCAGAAGGAAACATTTTTTATCATTTAAATTTCGTTTGTGAATAAACAAATAAATTTACTATTTAAAATAAATTGTATTTATATTGTGTAGAATTCACACATCAAAATTATATTTTTAATAGTCCAGCAGCAAAAAAAATAGTCGAGCAGCCTATAATTTCATTCTAGAAAACAATGGAAATATTAGTAAGATTTTGATAAATCTCATTTGAAATTAAAAAAAAAAATGGAAATATTTGCAATATTTTGATAAAATCTCAATCGGATTTTTTGGAAATCAAGGTTACAATTGTCAAACTTCAAGATTTTGGGTACCTCAGAAATTCTTGATAGCATTGAATCAATTTTTACCATCAATATTCAAACACTGCAACAATCAGATATTTTAAAAAAATTTAAACAAAAAATTATCATCCGCACAATATTGTCACCTAAATAAACAACCCCTGAAAAAAAAAACAAAAACAAAAACAAAACACCTCCACAACCTAAATGAATATGACTAAGGTTTAAACAAATATATACAAACCTAATGAAAAAAAATGCCTGTTGTTTGAATTGCATGTGCCTATTATTCATTCAAAATTTACACCACAGATGCAAGTACACTGGATTTAAGAAATTTACAATCTTTTAACAAATAATTGTTGAGGTAAAAGTTTAATATATACATGTCAAATACCGATTTGAAAAATAAATATATGTGACACCCAGTCAAATCCCAAGCTTGGGCAAATGCTATGTAATACAGCGACAATTAGTTGGGGAGCACAATGATCAGATAGGCTTAGGGGAAATGAGCAAAAAAAGTACTATTATCACATGGCATTAAAAGATATACGGTGAGACTGTTCTTAAAATATCAGTGATATTAAATGATTCGAGAGTTATATGATTTAATCTACCGAGGACATAATTAATTTTGCAATCTGGCAATTTTTTTCGGGTTAGGTGATAAAAATTTTCAAAATTTTGATTGTACGAGTGTTTGGATGGTTTTTTTTATGGTGGCAATGAATTCAGCACCATCAAGAATTTTTAGGACACCCAAAATACTAAAGCTTAACAGGGATAACCCAGCTTTCCAAAAAGTTCTGTAAATTTTTTTCAAAATATCGCTGGCATTTCCACTATTTTCTGGCTAAAATTGTGGCCTAGTTAGACTACTCTGTTAAAAACATCATGATTCAGTGGAGATGAGCAGGAGAGTACAATGATCACATCAGTTTAGTTGAAAGACATGACATTGTTATATGTTTTAAGTTGGAATTCCTTGGATCTCTAGGATATTATTGTGGATCTCTGTGATACTAAGATTGTGCAGAATTTACAATTCAAATTTATAATTTCAATAAACCTCTATCAGATTGTAGACAAGTTAAACAGTGAAATACAGATTTTTTTTTTTTTTAAATAAACAAATAGATTACAATTCTTAGATAGGAGTAAAAAATACATTAATTACATCTAATTAAAACTTATACCAGCAAAAATTATGTACAGTCAGGCTGTAAAGTGGAGCATCAATCATAATAAATGATTTGAGGAGATGAGCAAGAAAAAATGTAGTCAAGAAAAGAATATGATTCCTTGTAGATGAGCAGAATAGGGTTATGATCCATCACATGGATTTCGTGGAAATTAGCAAGAAAACGCTGATCCATAATAATTTTTTACTCAATTTTATGGAAATTAACAGAAATAAAAAGTAATTTTGTTTCTTCGTTTCCATCAAAACGATGTGATTTGTCGGTTCTTTTTTGCTTATATGCAGGTAACCATATGCCTTTTTTTTCACTATATTCTTTCTTTATTTTCTTTATAATCATTTAATATTATTAATATTTTAAGGTAAATGAATAAGCGTGTGATGTTTAATATTTGCTTTAAAATATTAATAGTATGAAATGATTCTAAAAAGATGAGAAAACACATGGTGAAAAAAAAGGTATGATGGCCTGCTATGAACAGAGAAGACGATGATCAATGATAACACTTTCGTGGAAATGAAAAACAGACCGTGATCTATGATAACACTTTCGTGGAAATGGAAAACAAAAATGCATATCATTTCTGGCTCTCGCTCATTTCCAAGAAATGAACCAAAATAAACAACAACAAAAAAATAATGTACTCCTCATCATATTTTCTTGCCCATTTCCACCAAAGCGATGTGATTGACCAGGAATTATAATCCATGGTTGATTAAGCTCTTTCTTGCTCGAATCTTTTAATACGCCATTCATTCTCCACTATAACGACACTCTTGACTGTATAAAGAGATGTGATCATGGTACTTTGATGCTCATTTCCACGAAACCCAGGTGACCATTGTGCTGTCCACCTCATCTCCACTGAATCATGGTGCTTTTTAAATCATATCCCTCGAATAATTTAACACGACTTTATTACTTTAAAGGTGTTGTTTCTATTTAATACAATCTGATTGACTCACAATTGAAGCCTTATATTCAATGTCTATAAAAAGACTATTAGACCAAACCCCCTCAAAGAGTGAAGTAGAGACAACAAAATCTAAAGGTGTTTAAAGATTCTATTAGGTGAATTAGTTGCATTATTATGAGAGAAAATAAAATATTTCAATTCTTATACTTTTCTTATATTTAATTAAATTATTCAAAAACTAAAATAAATTTTTAAGTTTTTTTTTTTCTCGTATGGTGAAAGAATTTGATTCCTTTTACCCTACGATAAATGTAAAGTTGAAGTAAGTATATGCATGTGATAATGATATTTAAAATTAAATTAAATTTCTTGAAATAAAAATTTTAAGTTTTTATATATTATGTCAATTTTATATTGAGAATAACACTTTTAAGTCACATACTATTGTAATATTAGCTATATATATAATATGGAGTTAGCTGATGATAGAGTTTTATAGTTTGGATATGTTGGAATAGGATCAGAGGCCAAGAACAGTTTCTTGGTAGGCTTACATAGCGAGTATGGAGATGAGGCACTTGGTCTCTAGTGGGTTCACATTTCTCGGTGGGCTTATATTGTGCCATCTATTTTGCAAGGGTAACCTGGTTTCTGGAATGAAGGGCACCTGGAACATTCGATGAAGGAAATCACGACCCTGCAACGGCTTCCTCCCTCGGGGCAACCAAAGCGAACGCGCACTGTCACAAACGACTCATCATCCTTCATGACACTGTTGAAGATGGCATACCAACCCTTACAAATTCGCTGCATAAGGCTTGTTTGACAAAACCTACGCAAATGAGATGGGAGACTTTGAGGAAGGTGGTGGAAACATGGTGATATGCGGACATTGTCTCTAGGACACGCTAGTACAGCACCTCAGGATCCCTATGTTGTGACAACATAAATTTTTTCACAACCACAAACAAGAACTTGAACAGAAAAGCTCTAATACACCCATTTTGCAGGCCTACATGCATATCAAATCTGTTGTGGAGGCTGGGTATACGCCACTAACACACCCACTCGTCGTCTCAGATCTAGATGATCAAATACCTGAACAGGGTCCACCGAGCACATATACAATAGACTCAAAAGTCAATAGGGACAAAAGCCCTATGTTGAAGGAGTTCCACACCAACATTCGCTCTCTAAAGACAGATACAGAGCAAGCGCAGAGATTGGGCATGGATAGGGTGGCTCCTGATATGAACCTCTCCATCAATCACTTAAAACAGACCTCTTCGCAAAATGGGATATCTGAAGCAGATCAGACTTTCATCAACAAGATGGACATAGCCTCCCTGCATCTAGTAAAATCATTTCGCTTTCAAATATTTCTAAAAAATCCTGTCGGGATGTCTTTATTAGTTTGGGTGTATGCAATAGGCAACATAATGCATTTGAAGCAAAACATCTCGCAAGATACTGGATACCCTGGGCAACTGCAACATTTGATCTATGGAGGCAGATCATTGCAGGATAACCGGCTCCTGATGGATTACAATAGCCTATCAGCAACCTCCATAACCCTCAATCTATGACTGCAAGGTGGTGTTGCGGCTTCCAATAAAATTAAAAGTGCAGGAGGAGGGAATGGGAGCAATACATCAAAAAACACAGAATCAAAACAAAAGAAAATAAATGGAGGTCTCTCCTTCAAGAACATCCTACAAGGAAAAAACACAGTGACAACACCATCAATTCAACAAGGTACTTCTCCCAGCCCATACATAGTTGAGCAATTGAACTACAATCCAGAACTAAAAATAGAAACTTCAGAAATAGATGAGCATTGTGCTACATTTGAATCACAAGCCATTATATGCCGATTCAACTGTTTCTGGCCAAAACCAATAGAGTTTTTTCATTGGATCTTCACTAACTCGACAGCACATTGTGAAATTCACCTCTGTTCCAAAGGGTTCTTCATTGTAAAATTCCCATCGTCAGATGCAAGAGACATTATCCTTCAGTAAGGACCATGGTTATGGGGATCGACGAGCCTCTTCATCATACCTTGGTTTCCAAAATTTGATGCAAATAGCATGGTCATATCCAAAATATCGATATGGGTTTGATTGCACAATCTCCCTCTACATTTCTGGGATAATTGTGTCCTTACTAGTATTGGGAACATCATTGGGAGATACATCAAAACAGATACCCAAAGACTAGAGGAAAGAGTATTCACCTTCGCATGAATATGTGTGGAAGTAGATCTAAGTAAAGGTTTGCCAGATCACATACAAATGATTCACAACCAGTGGATTTGGACACAGAGTTTATATTATGAGAACACAACCTTCAGGTGCAGAATATGCCAGCAAATAGGACACCTGCAAAATACATGCCCTGAAGCCAAGAAAGACACCCGAAGGAAGAAGAAGATTGGGAAAGAGCCCAAAGGATGGAAATTCCCCCCACCAGAGTCTGATGAGGAGGAGGACGAAGCAGAGGTAGAACCCACACCCAATGAGAACAATCAGACAACAAATGAACCATAAATACAGGGGAAATCTCATAAGATCCAATTGAAACACAGAGCAACCTGATACAAACAACAAAGATACCAAAATTATTAGATACAATGGAATCAAATGTCTACATACATCAGACTCATAATATTCTGACAAGGACAATGCAAGACCTGATGTTGGAAATCAACTTGCTCTTGTCTCTGCACCGTCATCACAAGGGGAATGACATAAGGTAAAGAAAAAGAAAGGGAGAAAATCCTAACTTTTCTCCTCATTTGTATATTAGTTGTTTTTTGTTTGATCTTATGATCAACAGTATTGGACTTCATGATGAATGTGTCATACATATGCAACATGTAATTTTGTTTTCAATAATAATACATAGGATACAAAAGGTCTGTACGCACAGACAAAGTGAAATCATCAACGCATGCTCAAAATGACTGTAAGCAGCTGAACCTACATCTACTGAAACCGAGGCTAACCACACAGGGCTACCTAATGAGGGGTCTAAACCAGAAAAAAACACCATCCTGGGCTACTTGTCAGTAATTCCAAAAAGAAAGAGGGCCTGGAGGACCTCCACAACTTCGACAGAGAGATACAAAAACAAGAGAGAAACAGGAAACTGAGAAGCCATTACAGCTTCAAAACCGCATAGTCTTTACTGGGTGCACTTAGGTCAATCGTTGCAGTCATGAACTGCTGAATCCTTTGCGGAGTGGGGCGCTTCACCTGGCTGGTGTCCGTTACCTCCACCGAGACTTCCACCACAACATAGGATCCCTGATGGATGGAGTGCCCGAGGAGATTGATGAGGACACTTAGCTTTTGCGAAAGGATTATGACTTCCTGAGTCAAGGCACTGAAATTGAACTCCATGGCATCTAGCTTAGCCAAATTCTATGTAGAAACGAGGGAGATGGATTGGTGAGCTCTCTTGATACCTTCAACCTGCATGCTGAGTGCCTTGGCCAGCATGGTCTTCATTCTCGACATTTCTCCTTGTGCTCAAACGAACTGTGTTGCTCTTGTAGTCACTGTACCTAGATCAGAAAGCCAGTCCAATTCCTTCTCCACAGCCTGAGCATCCAAACGTTCTTCCTCCTCTGTAACCGCAGCTTCGAGCTCTTCGATTTTGCGTTTTTCTTTCTGAGTGGTTCAAGTTTCATAAGCCTCCCGGGCTTTCTGTAGGTCCCGATTAGCAGAGACATTCCAACTATCCTCACGTGCCATAATGTAATTGCAAGTCGAGGATACAATGAAAATCCTAGCAACACTACGATTGTTAAGAAAAGAGCCAGGAGAAAGCAGTGTTCTGATCACATGGTTTGACGCCTTAGATATAGCTAAGGGTGGTAAGGTTTGGCTTGACATCTCCCACTTCGCCATTGAAGATATGTTGTTCCTGCCATAATAACTACCATTACAGTTTCCCATCTCTTGCTCATGATGCCGATTCAGAGCCTTAACTCTGCCAAGCTTGAGGCTATTTGTTGAGAGCCATGTGTCCTCCCCTACGTCTTAAGGACGACGCAGATCATATTTTTTGTTGATTGTCCTCCCCGTTCGATGAACTATGTCCTTGTGGATGATTTCCCACCCTTCCCCAGGTACTCCATGGGCCTCTCACCCGTTGTACCTTCGTTTGGTGTGAAGTGAGTTGTTAATTCGCATAAGTAACTAATGAGCTGTAACACACAACCCTTCTTCCACTCTTGATGTTCCGGTAATATCTTCCCTCGAGATGAGAGTGCACTGATCCCGAAGCTCGTTTCCTATGACATCTTGCCAACAGGTGTTAGTGATCTCCATCAGATAATCGACCGCGTAGCTGGCAAGGCAATCCACTAAGCCATTTGCTTTCCGCCTGACTGCTTGTGGAACAATGTTGCTGAGGGAGGATAGATGTTTCGCGATGAGCTATTACCATGGCCAATCTCCAGTGCTTTGTGACTTTCTCCGGCCGAGTTCCATTTTGCAACCTCTTCACCGTAGTGATGGCCAGGAGGGAATCGCCTTCCACTATAACAGAACCTTTACCTAGCCCAATGAGGATTTGCAGCCCCTGTTCCAAGGCTGCGAATTCTGCTTCATTGTTGGTAGCCTCCCCAAGCGTTCTGTAGCAAATGTAGAGGATTTCACCTTTGTCATTTTGGAGGATGCCTCCAAGCTCTGCAGGGCCAGGGTTGCCCCTAGAGGCCCCGTCGAAATTTAATTTGCAGAATCCTGAGGTGGGGGGTAGCCAGGCCGAAGGAGAAGGAACAGGTCGAAGGTCGTTATCTTAAGCCTTGTGACTTGTCAGACCATTCATGCCAAACAACAACAGGATGCGAGAGTCATTAGGAGTAAGTGTCTTGTCCTATTCTGCTTTGAAGGTGGTAAGGGCAGTTTTTTTTAAACTATTCATAATGATTGTTTTGATGGTTTCAAGCTGCTTGAATTATTTTTGTAAGATTCTTCTATTCTGCTCTTTCCAAGTATTCCATACTAAAAAATCAGGGTAGAGCCTCCAAAGGGTGTTAACCGTATTGCAGCTGGAGTAATTTGTGCGCCAATTTGCAATGGAGTCTTGAATAGAGTCTCTGTGTCTGTTTGTTTGTTTGAAAATTCCTTTCATCCATTCCCACAGATTATTGGTCCAGTTACAGTCATTAAGGAGATGGTTCATCATTTTCTCATCCTTTTCACAGAGGGGGCAGCTGGAAGGCCCAATAAAACCTCTTCTTACTAAATTCTCCCAGGTAAGGATTTTGCGATGCATGATAAGCCAAAGAAAAGATTTTATCTTTGGCCAGAAAGCACTGTTCTAGACATTTGGGTACCAAGCTACTTTGTCTTCGACATGCTGGTGCTCAAGATAAATTATAGCTTCCTTGAGGTTGAAAATTCCTCCATCAAATTTTCCCCACCTAAGTTGGTCCTCCTCCTGAGTGGACCAGATCATTCTCTTTTTCAGATCAAAGTTTAGGTTGCTGAGGAGGACTATCATGTCTTCCTCCAGGGGGAGAGGCTCTAGGTTCCATTTCCTCCAATGCTAGTTCTCATTGATATTAGACCAATATTGATGGACTCGTATCTTGCCCATTGCCTGAAACCATCTCTAAAGGGCATGATAGTTGGGGTTTTCTAGATCAGGTAGTTGTTGCCATGCATCCTCCCAGAATAAAGCCTTGTTGCCATTTCAAATTTCCTAGAAGTAGTGGTTCTGAATGAGGTGGATGTTAGCTCTGGCCAGATTCCAAATAGGGGAACCTTCAGGGGCATATGTCATTCTAATTAGGTCCTCCGATCTCCACGTTTCAGCATATTTGGCTTTCCATAATTTCGCCCAAGGTGTATGGGGTTCCTTGAGCCATCGCCACCAAAGTTTGGCTCCATAAGCTTTATTAATAGTGTCCGGGTCTTGTAGCCCTAAGCCCCCCTAACTTTGGGCTTGCATAATTTAGTCCAGGCTACAAGTGCCCACTTATGCTTATCTCCTTTGCCCGACCAAAGAAAGGCTCTTTGAATATTCCTAATTTTATGTATAACCAATTTTGGAGCTGGGAGGATAGAGAACATGTAGAGAGGAATGGCTTGCAGAACCACCTTAGTCATTACAAGTCTTCCTGCAAAATTTAAAACTCTATTGGTCCAGTAATTCCCCCTGTCCTCTAGCTTGGAGAGCGAATACTCCCAGTGGAGTTTTTGCCAAGACTTGCCAATGAGAGGAATGCCAAGATATTTAGAAGGAAGGTTGCACCTCTTGAAACCAAGGATATTAGTGAGGTGCTTTTCGACCGCCAAGTGCGTATGGAAGAAAAAAACAGAAGATTTATCCAAGTTAAGATCCATACCAGAAGCTTGGCTGAACAGGTTCAAAATGGCATTGAAACCTTGGCCCTCCTTAACTATAGGGATGCCATGCAGCATAGTATCGTCTACAAATTGTTGATGGGTAGTTGTAGGAGCGTGAACCAGGGGCTGAAGACCTTTGATGATATTCCTATCCTTAGCCGATTTGATGATGCGACTAAGTCCTTCGATTAAGATAACAAAAAGTAAAGGGGAGATGGGATCTCCTTGACAAATGCCTCTGGAAGGGAAGAAAGGGTCCGAAGGGGCTCCATTAACTAAAATAGAGAAGCTGGGAGATTTTACCATGGCTAAAATCAACTGATCCAACGCTGGGAAAACCCAAAAGCTTTCAAAATTGCCTCAAGATAAGTCCAACTAACCTTATCATATGCTTTTGAGAGGTCCAGTTGAATGATCATTCCAGCTTTTTTCTGAGACTGAAGGGTGTGGATCATTTCCTATGCTAATAAAACATTATCCATGATTTGCCTCCCTTCCACATATCCCGACTGCTCTTCTAAGATGATCAAAGGGAGAATAGGCTTTAACCTGCTGGCCATGAATTTGGAGATGATCTTGTATAGCACATTACAGAGGGCTATAGGTAGAAAGTTAGAAGGTGAACAAGCAGCCTCTTCTTTGGGGATGAGGGCAATAAAAGTGGAGTTTATGGATTTGAGAATGGAGGAGGATCTTCTAGAGTCTTCGACCACCGCCCAAATGTCTTGCTTCACTATGTCCCAGCAAGATTTGAAGAAATCAATGGTGAATCCATCTGATCCCGGGTCTTTTCCATTGGCCATATCCTTGACTACCTCTTCTACCTCCAGGAGGGTGACCAAGTGGTCTAGAGATCTATTAGGTGAATCTGTCATCAGCGTGGAAACCGAGGTGACTGTTTCAACCCATCAACTCTCTTGATGCACGGATCGATCGCAATAAGACTGAAACCTTCCGGAGGATAGAGGCAATCTCCTAATGAGATTGAAACAAGGTTCACATCCATCTGAAGATTGCCAATCTGAGTAGAGCCTCTGTATCCAAGACTGAACAATGCAAAAATCTCCTATAATTCCCCCTTTGTTCAGCCATTGAATACGTGATTTTTGTCTCCATAAAGTCTCTTCCTAATTGCATCTATCATTCCATTTTTGTAGGAGTTCATGTTCCATGTTAATGGAGATTTGAGATGTGTCTCCCTTCATCCAGTTGTTGTGTATTAGAGTCATCTAATCCTCCAAGGCTTGCTTGTCCTCAAAGATGTTGCCAAAAACATCTTGGTTCCAAATATGCAACTTAGCTCTAATGTACCTCAATCTAGCTTGGAGTCGAAACATTTTGGTTCCTCTAATGTCTAGATGCTCGTTCCACCAAAGTTGTATGTTGGTGGTGAAAGTTGGATGACTGATCCAGAATTTTTCAAAACGAGAGGGTCTATTTTTTGGTGTGCCCAGAATGGTTGCCTGTAAAGAGATGGGCCAATGATCCGATCCTCCAGATGGAATAATCTCAGATTCCACTGTGATTCCTTCAAGGAGAATGGTATCCGAGATTAGAAACCGATCAGGGCTGGATGCGATCAGCCTATCTCCTCCTCTCTTATTATTCCAAGTGAAAATTCCATTTTTTTGTTGGATGTCCACTAGGTTAGCCGTTCTTATGAAGGATATGAAAGCCTCTGCATCTCTGTTTAGGGTTCAAAGTCCTCCCTTATTTTCTCCCAAAGAGGTAATCATGTTGTGTAGAAATTTGAATAATATAACACTTATTCATAGAGATTATCCTGATTATACACTATTTGCATAATGCATGCATAATACATAACCTCCTCTACCATTGATCATCAATATCCGGAATTAAAAAAACAATT
>APFE030116783.1:0-56648 GCA_000404065.3 Pinus taeda
GAAAAAGACGACACTCGATCATATCCATGGGATTTTTCCCCAGAGAACTACATGAGTAATGGAGGAAAAAACACTTCAATGCGCGTTGGCCAAAAATCATGACTAATTTTGTGTGGCGCGGGCTTTGTTCTATGAGAGCGCGTCCATGGGCGCGCCCTCTTTGGAGGAACTGAGCCATTGGCGCGGGTTAGACACTGTGGGCCCGCGCTAATGAAAAAGGGAACTTTTTAGGGCTAATCTTCAAAAGGTGTCTTCAGGGATTTTGAAGTTCATACTTAGGAGAATCCAATGCAAGTGTTTTTAAGTTGTGTCACTGGTCACAGGTCCATAAATGTGTCCTCCAGTGTACGAAAGCAGGGGTAACAAGGACGGTGACCAACAGTGACAAATTACTGCGTAGCAAGCTCATTCTCTCAGATGGAAAGCCATATCAGAATCAAATCCATCTGGGAATTTGATTAAGGCTAAACCAAGTGGGGGTCTAAGATTCTGAAGGATGGCATTATACACATTGTTGAATCTAGTGCAATAATCCTGCATAGTTTCTTATGTTCCTCTCTTTAGGTTTTTGTATTCAGATAGAATCTGAAGAGGGTATTTCTTTTTCCCCCATCTGTTTAGGAATTGTCGATAGAAAGTTGCTAAGCTGTCTATACTATTTGCTACTAAACCTATGAACTAGGTTCTAACTTCCCCAGATAAAATTTGAATGAATATTCTCATTTGCACATCATCAGTATCTATTTCATAAATTTTAAAATAATCAGTCATCTTCTTGGTGTGTTGTTGGGCTGCATAGGTACCAGTGCCATCAAAAGTAGTGATCTTACTTTGGTAATCCTGGGGCATGGCACTTAAGTTTGTTGGTAGTATGAGGGGGGGCATATTTGTTGGCCATTGTTGTTGGTAATGGTGAAATAAAAGCAGAGGTTGGAATAACAGTGGATGTTTGAGTTGTGGATGGAGAGCTAGAGGTGATGGTTTGATGTGGAGTGGTTTGAGATTGAGATGTATCAGGAAATGGTGATGAGCTTGCAAAAACAGTAGTGATTACAGAGGGATTAGGGGTTCCTTTAGTGGTAAGATCAAATTGTGGTGAGTTCTGCAAATATCTATCAATTGACAAATTGGCTGCTTAGAGCTCTAATTCTCAGATGAACTCTGGGTCTTGGACTAGGTCAACTAATTCAGAATCGGATGAAGTCCTAAACAAAGAGGTTTCAAAGTATTCATCAAAGGGTTGGTCTTCGAGGTAAATCCACCTAACAGGACAAGATGAGGATCTGAAGTTGGGTTGAGGACTAATATAAGTTTCTTGTCTCCTAAGAATTCTCGGGATCAAATTGGGGTTCTCAAACATTTGTGGTGGATTGGGATTAGAATTAGCTCTAGTGTAACGAGTCCTTTCTTAAGCCACATTTTTGGGTTTTATTTTTGATTTTTTTAACTGATATCAAAAAAACTTCTATGATTTCTTTAAGATGTTGTAGATTTAGGATTTAAAATTTCTTAAAGATTTTTTTTTACTGAGGAATTGTCTTCCCCAGTCAAGTTGGCACTATGTTATCACTCAGATTTTCCTTGAAGTTGTTAGAAGAAGGAAAGGGGTCTGAGGTAACCACAAACCAACTTTTAAGTATAGAATCTAGCCAATCTATACTCAGAGAGGGATCTCTCTTTATGATTTAGCTTTGTTTATGAGATATTAGGCTAGTTATGAAAGCTTAGGGGTTTTGATTTTGCTTGGTGGTGGAATTCAGGAGAAGATGGATAAAACAAGGTATTTCAGGCCATTGGGCTATGGAGTCAACTGAAGATGGCTTAATTGGATCAGGTTGATTCAACAAAGGAGGGATTTACATGGCAAGATAGCTAAACAAGATACAAATGATACCTTAAAAGGGCGAAATGGTCTTGAAAGGGAGAAAGGGCAATTAAGAATCCTTCAACAAAGTTTCAAGATGAGGGAAAGTGGGTGATCATTCACAAAAAGCGATTAATAATTATTTGTTAAATGGCAACAATGATAAACTAAGAAGTAGAGAGAAATTAAGAATTCCCTACCTATGATAGATTAGAAGAAAACATTAAGAATATAAATGATTTTAAAAAAAGAATGCAGTAAAGCTCTTTCTGAAATATACTTTTTTTGTTTATCATTCATATGTGAAACACATGTGAAATATTTAAACCAGAAAAAAGTTAAAACATAAGATATAGAATACTTATTTGTCTCTCGTTTGACACATGAATCCTATAAAAGTCCTTTTCTTTATTAACTTGTCCAGCCAACCATACAATAGTTGTTCAACAACACTTCTATTCCAAAATAGAGAGTCTACAGAAATGTCTAAGAATCCACCCACAATACTTTGAATGAGGAAGTACTTATAAAAAATTTACAACAAAATATCTCCTAACTAAGAGAGATATATTCTAGGAAAATTAAATATATTTTACATGAATATAGAGACAGATGGTCTCAAAAGTAGAGACTGAATGTGAATTTTTGGGTTGTTGTCCCTGTTTTTGTTGAAGGAGCTGGAAGTAGGCCCTATGATTATGCATCTTATTGTCTTGCTTGTAATTCTGTGCTGGCTGATTGTTTTCATCTTTTCACTAATATTCTTTTACCTGTGACTGATACTCTTTATCTGTTTTACCATCATTCATCTTCTTTTACCAAAATTGAATATGGTAAGTACTTCAATTTACTTTTCACCAAGGTAAATCATAAGATGTTTGTCATATTGGTCCACCAATCATCCCTTGGTATCTTGGTCCTTGTTAGTTTTCTGAAGATTTCATTAGCTTCTGTGTATTTTACAAAATTTGGTTGTAGTAGAAACAAGTGTTTCAATTCATGCTCAACATAAAAAGGTTCTCCAAACTATCATAGAGAACTCTCCCTATGGGTAATTCTTTAGGTGCAGATGAACTGGCTTGGTTATTTGCATACTGATGTAATATTTTGATATAATCATCCTGCCTCATTAACTTATCATTGATGACTAAAAGACTTGGAAGTCCTTTACTCTATAAGATGCCAAATTTTTCCATAAATTCATCTATGTATTCTTGCATATTCTGACATTTTCGTTCCAGGTTTTGCATTAGAGTCCTTTTGGTTAAGACTTTCTTGATTTCGAGGATGGTTCTAGTCCTATCCTCAATGTTTAGTTGTTCCATTTGATGCATGTTTATGTTGTTTAGAAAGTTTATTAACCTGATAGCTTCTTCAGGCTTCCCTCCTAGCTCTTGGTTTTTTCAAACTCTTGAAGAGCAACTTTGACTAAGTCAATCTATTCAAAAATGATTTGAATTGATGACCAAAAATCATTGATTGATTGAGTGATGTTGATCCATAATATTTCCCTGATATCTGTTAAAGGATTTTCAAATGTAAGATATTTTTCCCGTGTTTTTACCTATTAAGTCAAGCCTTTGTTTTTCATTACCTCTTCAGGAAAATTCACTTTTGACACATCATACTTTTGTTCCAAGGTAATGAATTTCTCCTTTACCTTTTGGAGTTCAGTGACCTGGAGCTTCATTTCCTCCATGGAATTGATCAATTCTTTAGTGCTCTGACTTGAGGTTCCTACCTGTGTTATACCTATACCTGTACCTGTAACTCCAATAGTTTCAGCTGTTCCCAAAGGGACATTTGGTGCTAGAGCAGTTGCCAATGTAGAAGGGATTGCTGTAGAAACCACTGGTACTACATTTTGAGGATGAGAGGTCAACTCACTCTACCTGCTTTGTAGTGTTTTTTCTAATTCCTACTCTGTCTGCTTTAATTGCTCATTTAGCTTGAGGAATAAGTCCATAAGCTATTCTTCATTCTTCTTTTAAATTACTTCAACAGTCTGTGGATGCATAAGTGGTGGTAATTTCAACTGCTTTCTCAGGGCGGTTATATCTTCATTCTTTTTCTTTGTTAGGGCCTCTGCAACTTTGACATCCTTTGGGTTATGGCCCAATCCAATAATCAAATCCTCCAATGATTTGATTTTTTTGTCCTTTGCCTGTGAGGAGGCTCTTTCTAGCTACAATTGAGCAGTGGTATTGTTCAATGAATTCTCCAATCTATGTGCCATCATGGCCTTACTTGTCAATGTGGAATAAACCATTTCCCCTGTTCGCTTATGAAATTCTATTTGATCTATGGGGTGAATATCTTTGACCAAGACCTCAAAATTAGTTTTGAGGTAGTCTGCAAGTGATTTGGATTGTTGTACTATAGGATTTAGGAAGCTCATCTACATTTTGCCTCCTTTGATGTCATAAGCTGACATCAACCTAGTTTGATTAGTAGGCACCATTTTTAGGTACTGCGTGTAGGCTTGGGCATTTAGCTATTCATTTTTGGCCTTTATCTCCTTAAATTTTCCTTTGATGTCCAAGGACTTGTCAGATGAAGATCTGAAAGATGAAACTTTGACACTCTGTTGTCATTCAAGCTCTTGTCTTTGTGAACTAGAAGTGTCCCACCTACTCGGAATGTGTATAGACTGTCTCCACCTCATTTCCTCAAACTCCCTATTGTTTCTTAAAAACATTCTTCTTCTGAATGTGGATTTAGCCTATTCCTCTTACCACCAGGCTGGTCTGAAGGACCACTGGCAAGGGTAGCTACTTCCCTGTCTCTTTTTAAGCTTTTTTCCTCATTCAGAGGAGTCTACAAAATTGGGGGGTCTCTACTATATAGGCACTAGTTCCTGGTGTTAACTTCTGGGCAGTCCCAACTGGTACCTGTTCACAAGAGTCCAGGTCAGGTCTCTTTTCTAGGTCTTTCATCACATTATCTACATTGACCAGATCACTATCCATCTCAATTAGAGTTCCTTCCCTCCATTCATCCATATTTGCATATTGCTCCATTTCAGGCACTCTGTGATGAAAATATGGTGATAACTTATGTTTCATTCTCCTATCACAACTGAAACTGTGTGGGTCATATCTCCAACTAAAAATTTTATTTAATTTCATGTGTTCTAAGATTTCTTCTGCTTCTTTTCCTGATTCTCTATTATTGCAGACAAATGGGCCTAAGTGATCTTTAATTCTCAACTGTGCTTTCTTCATGGCCCTGGTAAAGTGAATCTGATTAGAGTTTATCATTTGCTATATAATATTCCAATGCAAACAACCTCATAGGAACATATTTTGATAGTCTAAATGGAGGAAGTTCACAACCATATATTCTGATCTCTGTGTGATTTTGGTACAAGTACCAGTCACCTATTTTGTACTACTTGGATAACTAAAGGATTCTTTTGATTTCATCACTAATCCTAGGAGGAGGATTTCTTGTCAGCATGGTGGTCACTAAGTGGACAAATTGGTCAATGAATTTATTGTACAAATAAGAACAAGCAAATGGATGGTGGAAGATAGAAGTCCAAAAAATGACTGATCTAGGATTACCCTTTGTATCAAGTTTATTTACATAGAATGGGAACTTGTCAGACTGATAGTAAAGGATAAGGTGATATATGAATGTAGAATACTTGAATACTTTTTCATTTTCCAGCCTCATGAACTGGTCATGGATTTTCTCAGCAACGAATGCAGAATAGTTATACTTGACAACAAGAGTCTGACCAGGGGTAAAAATGGACATTAAAACTAGGGTCAATTCATCCTCATACTTACTAGTATTGAAACCCATGACTGCAACTATCATATCAGTTATATTCTTACCTATCTCTGTGAAGAAAACTGACAAATAAGTAGGGATATTTTTGGGTTGATGTTGCTTATCCACGAAAATCTAGCAAAGGCCAGTGAGTTTAGACTGGGACAATTTAGATGATTTTTGTAGCGAATCTCCTACGGAAATGGGGGTGAGGTCTTGACTAGGCTGAAACTGAAGCATCTCATTGATTGAGTCTGCAGTAATTGTGAAGAGAATAGTTTGATTGGGGGACATTACTGCTCTGAGGTTGGGATCATAATTGGCGTGACACTGATGGATAATGTCAGGGAAAATGTACACAGAGGGGAGAAAATACATTGGGAGATTTGATTCCCAAAGTCCTATGGTATCATAGGCATTCATGTAATTGTCCCGACATTCGAAAAATACTTTCAAGTGGTCTTTATCAGTATCTAGGTCTTTTATTTGAAAATCTTTATCTGCTAAGGGTAGATAATCCAAATCACGGTGAGAGTTAGTGATAGGTGCTACATTGAGGGCCACGAGGGTTTCCATTATGGTTCTTGTGGATTTAGATAGGAAACTGGGGTTTTTATGTGGAATTGGTGAAAACAGAGGGTCTGGGGAAACTTGAATTCTAAATGCAGCAACTGAATTATGATGAAATATGGGTTTTTCCAATTAATAGGAAAGCAAGTATTTACATGGTTTGTGGAAGGAAACTAGTAAATACTTGTTTTTAGTGGCGGGCAACGAACTGCAGGTTTACTAGGTGTGAATGGCAGACTTGGAGCAGCGTCGAACTGCAATTTTGAGGGTGGCTGACAGTTGGGTGTATGAGCTGGTTGACCTTAACGTTCAGGTTGCATGCATGCATTCGCAGAATAGGACAAAAAACTGATTAACTTTGTTTTTTATGCAAAGTCAAAACTTTTAGCAGGTTCGGGATTTGGACATATGGCGTTAGCAGGAAAATGATTTGATGTTTTGTTAGAAGTGGGAGGCATTAACTGGTTTTCATCGCACCGCTAGTGGAGGGAAGGTGGTATTTGGGCGCGACTGCGTGATTCCACTGGCTGAGTGACACGTAGTGATGGCACTATTCACAAAACCGCTCACCATTGCGTGCTAATGGTAGACTGCAGAGGCCCATGTGATATGCCCGATGACCGTCAGATCCGTGGGGCCCGATTGGATGGTTGTCAGGGAGGTGAAGTGGCGGAAGGTTAAGGGAGGGTGGGCCCAATATAATTAAAGGCTTTTAATTACATCGGAGGTGATATGATTGGTCAAAGAAGTTATTAATTAACCGTGGGGGTTAATTAATCCTTTTATTAGCATGGCGGGGAGGTCGAGTTCTTAATTAACTACAGGTTAGCTAATTAATCCTATTTATTGACTTTTTTTATGGTTATATTTAATCGAGGGTGGGATATATAGAAATTTGGGGAATTTGTTGTATTTATAATAATACGGGAATGGGTAATGTTCATAGGGGAATTATATAGTAATATGAATTAGTGGTTAATATGACTTTGTGGAAAGTGAAATGTGCGCTAAGTTTAAAACATTTTCATATGTATATTTGAAACTTAGGCAAAGTGAACATGAGGGTTTATATGGAATATGTTTTTTTTCTAAGTAAGATTGGATTTTACTTAGGAAAAGATTTATTAGGGAAATGAATAACTTATGAAGGGGTGTGATTATTGATGAAGGGGCTTAAGTTCTTAAGGTATTATAAATTAGTGGGTCGAGGGTCTGGTCCCTCCAAAAGTCAGAGAAATTCTCTAAGCCCCTCTAAATTGATAGATACCTTGGCACTTAGGGGAAATTAGTGAAAATTTTAGGGGAAATGAGTAGGAAGTTAATTATTTTTTACTTTGCTTGCTTGATGTGACTTCCATGTGATACATGCCTTTTCCTTGTGACGAAAGTAAAATATTTACAAATTTAGACTTATCATTCACCACATATTATTCTGCAACTATCATCTACTTACCCTACCTACTTAACCTAGCATTTTCACTTCTTTATTAGGGTGCACTTACACTGGAAAACCTTTATGAAACTTTATTTTATTTTACATGGTGATGCCTAAGTCTACACTTATTACATCCAAGGGCTCAGATTAAATTGTTGAGCTCCTTTTTTCACTCTACCTATCTACTTATCTATCAAGATTAAACTGTTTGTTCAGATCTTTATTCTCTATTTCTACAACATGAAATTGAAAAATGAACTAGTCAAGTTTAAACTATTTGACTCTTCATGCATTGTGGCATAGGTAACAAGTTTCACACAATTTTTATTATACAAAAGTAAAAAGGTAGTGGCATTTAGGCTTGCACACTTTCATGGTCTTTTCTTTTTGTTGGGGTTCATTTTCTTTCTTTTTTTGACCTCTTTTTATTTTTTTCACCCTTTGATTTTTCTTTTAGGGTATACCCTCTTTACATTTTTTAAATTTTTGATTTTTTACAAATATGGAAAACCTTTGCAACAAGTAAAGGTATGAACATATTACAAAGCTAAACCAAGTCAATCATGATATATGACACCTATTGGTATAGGGGCATAACACTGCTCATGAAGAGGGACAGAATGGGGGTTTCTTCATGAAGGGTTAGCATATAGGGTTCACTGTAGAGGTACTCCAGGATCAAGGAATGTGGAGTACAGAGATAGTGACAAAATTTTGTGTAACACCCACTCTCCACCAAGATGCAAGAAAATACACGAGTCTATGTGATCAGATCTAGAGAATGGGGAAGCCTACTCCCAATGATGAAATTCACTTACAGCCTTAGGTGACTCTAGAGTCATTTGACAAGTGGGGCATAGATTTCATGGGCCCATTGATCCATCAGTAGGGAAAAAAGGTATACAAATGTATGCACTGATTATTTGACAAAGTGGGCTAAGACCAAGGTTGTAAAGGTAGAAACAGAGGAGAAAGTAGATGATTTCTTAAGGGAGAATGTATTCTACAAGTTTGAGTACACTAGAAAACTAGTCACCAATCAGGGAGCTCAATTTACATTACATCTGATCGAGAATTTGTTGGGTAGCATAGGGTAAAACACAATAAGTCAACTACCTCTCATCCTCAGGCTAATGGACAAGTAGAAGTCATTAATAGAGTGTTGGAATGCATCCTCACCAAGGTTGTGATCAATAGTAGGAAATATTGGGCTGATAGACTATTGGACACCACTTGGGCCTATAATACAACTTGGAATACAACCACTAGTTTCACCCCTTATGACTTTGTCTATGGGAAGAAGGCCCTACTCTCCATTGAGTTCAAGTACAACACCTTGTTGGGATAGGGTCCCTAGGGTCAGTTTTGGGGTTAGTTTAACCCAATTTTGTAAAATTTTTGTAAAGAATATAAATTCTTCGCGAAATGTGGAGGTAGAACACGCCAATAGATAGGAGTCTAGGGGGATTTAGCCCCTTGTTTGGTTAAGTGATAGGTCGGTTTTTGAGACTCATCCATGGTCCATGGACCATGGTATTGTATTGAAAAAAGCTATATATATTTTAGTCATAGGGAGTCTAAGGGGTAATTTATGAGCACCAGTATTGCAGCAAGAATGCTACAACTCCTAGAGCTACCAACTTTACTTTATCAACCTGGGGTTCGTACAAAGTTGGAGGTGACAATGATGTATACACAAGTAATAGTGTTGGTTCTACCTTTTGTCACTATTCAGCGGGAGAGAGACCACTAGGGATTTCAAGCCAGAGTTTTATGGATTAAGAAGGAGCTTGATTGCTAATGAAAGAGAGAGATATCTACTCTAGGAGAAATCTTGTCAACTACAAATAAGGAAAATGATTGAAATACTATGCTAAAAACACACCATTCTCTAACTAACTACTGAGAAACTATGCTTTACAAGAATGCCAAGCTAACATGTATGAAATACTACTGTCTAAAGCATGGAAATTCAAGACATCAAACATCACTATTGTGCATGTAAAGGACTGAAATAAATATGTTTTGTTCTTTTTATAGAAAATCAAGTGTAAACCTTAATCTCTTTTGGTGATGTGGCAGGTGGCTTATTGATGTTGGTGGATGTTTGGGAGGTTTAGGAGATGGTTGGAAGGTTTCGGAGACCCTTGGGTGACCTGGTGTGGCTTCTTAGATGTTTTCCCTCAATTCGGACTTAGAACAAGCCACTATAGGAAAACCTACAGGATGTACTAGAAACCTACAAGATTCCCTGTATTTCTATAGGATACAGCTAAGAGAAAAACGATGGTTGCTAGAGGTGATGGAAGGCTTAGGGAAGGTGGTGGATGGGTGGAATGGGGTGATAAAATGCATAGGATCACTTAGAACTCAAAACCAAGGTTAGGAGATGGTTGGATTCACTCAACATGCTTGGAGGAATTTCTATCTAAAATGATGAGATTGGTGAAGATCTTGATGAAAGCAAGGAATGGTTATGGATGGATGAAGTTGGAAGGTGGTTTCTTGCTATGAGATCTCTTTATATTTTCGAAGCACCTTCTCTACATCAAACATATATAATTGCCAAAAATTCATGTAAAAAAGAAGAATTCTAACAAGCTAGAAAAGCAAAATTTAATGAACTAGTTGTCTACTTCATTCATGAGGAAAATTGTTGAATAAAATGGAATCATGGATGAGATATACTATAATATTGAAGATGGAAGAGATGGTAATTAAATCCTACACTTGTAAAACTGATCAAATGCTAGTTCAAGTACAGTAAACACTAAATCTTATGAGAAAATGGAAATCTGTCTTTTTGGTGTTGCATAAGGGTATTTTCCTCAAATCATGATCCTTGAGGGAAGAGCTGAGGCCAAGACACCTACTAATAGCTTTTTGGTTCTCATTTTATCCCTTCTAACCTGCTACTGAAGTAAAGCACAAATGGAAGAAAACTAATAAACAACTAATCAAATCTACATTACTTGCAATGAAATACTTCTAAAGACAATTTAACCATGAATCTATGAAACTAAGGCAAACATACAAATACAAGAAGAGGATCCTTTGTTGCTAGGATTGGGCCCTAACCCAAGAGCTTCATACCTGTAAGTTAATTCAGTGCTGGATCAAGAAGAAAATCATTTTCATTATTAAAATAGAAAATTACATCAATGTCTTCCACAAGTTTAGAGCTCAAAAATAACTAGTGCTTTTACAACAAAAATTCGAATCCTAATGAGGTTCTAGGTCTATCTACTTATACAACTGAAGTCCCTGACAAATTCCTTAAATATAGGGAGGCTCAGCTCCCAAACTTGAGATGAAATAACTCTTTTTATATCACTTTCTCGGTTTCCTTTTGATCTTCATGACTTGGTTGATTTCACTTTGATAAAGTGTGATTAATGGAGGAATATTCGAATAGGGGAGGAGTAAATGAGGAGAATTTACCTACTACAATCTCTCTCCCTTGTCCCATATGAGTTTCAATCCTTAGTCTTGCCAAAATTCCTTGATTTTCTCTTCCAAATATGCATTCAATGCAATTAGTCCACTAGGCATACTATATCACTTTAAATCATCTCATTAAACAAAATATAATCAAAACATGTAATAAATTGTGAGAAGAGTTGATTTGACTAGCTATGAGGTGAATTAAGGCCCATAGAATTACCCAATGATGAGGCTAATCATCACCCCCTACTGAAAGTTTTGCTGATCCTCTGAGAAACATAATCAATAACCATGTCTTTTATAGCTCTAGTGGCCTCCCTAACGTCCCATGCTTCTGTTGTGGTTTCCTCTTCTTGTGCATAGAATCTTGCCTTCCTTTCTACCTCCTCCCACTGCTTTCTTTCTTATTCTTCCTTCCTTCCTTCTAACATCCCTAAGAGTTGTGGTGGACTTAGTTTCAAGCCAATCCAGTTGACTTTGAGCCTTTGGATGGATTGCTTGTACATGGGTGTCCTATTCAGTGTTTCTCTCATCCTTTGAGGAGAGTGGTACTCTCTGATCTTCAAACTATATGGCAAAGTATTCCATATCTTTAGGAAAGAATGCATGCTATCATCCCCTAACAATCTGAACATGTCCTCAAAATGTGTAATGGCTTGCTCTTGGGTAGAAAGATACCTGGGTACAAGTTAAGGATCATTTGCAATTAAATTATGTGTGCTAATGACAACCATTGGATTGGACAACTTAGCTCTGATCATAAGAGGCTCAATTTGTTCCCTTGCCAATATCCTCTTCATTTTTGCAACCCTTGCTTCCTCATGGTTCATCCATGATGCCAAAACCATCAATTGTAAATCCCCTAGCTTTTCATTAGGGTCCCATACATTATTATTTGTCAAAGCCATGTTATGCAAGTATAACTCGGACATCTTAGCCCTATCCTCTAATGCACTTTGATCACAAAGATCAATGAACTATCTATAATACTAGAATGGCATGGTGCCTCTTTGTGCTAGGGTCATGATTTGGAAATGTAACCACTACTCCTTAAGATATAGTGTATAGGACTTAGCTGGCATCCTACACTAGATTGCTTCCAAAGATAGACTGGCCATGGATGCCAATTGATTCTCTTTCTTGCAGTTGTCTTTTCAACCATGCATTTTCTGCCTCCAACTGAGTCTTCATGATGACCTTTCTGTCCCTCAAGCTACTTAGTTTCCTTCCCATCTCTTTGAGCTTCTCCTCCATGTGACCAATGTCCTCCACGCCCTTGGACTTAGCAATTTGCATCCATCTATGAGTTCTGGCTCTTTCTTTCTCAATCTCAGAGAATAATGGAACGACCCAGCCCCCCTCAATAAATCTGTAGTAGGAGTCTAGGTTAGGTTGAGGACTAGTTTCCCTTAGCTCGTGGTCCTCTCTCTTTGTTTCTAACTTCTTACTTCTCTCCTCATCCAATTTTTTAGTTTCCTGTAGGTTTAGCAGAGTCTCCTATAGGACTTCCTCTGCTTCCTGTAGGTCCTACTGTGTATCCTATAGGATGCCTTTTCCTTTGGAGGAGGTAGACCTAGTTACAGGCCTTCTCACATAGGTGATAGGAGACTTATGGGAGGTTTGTGCTAAGGATCCTTCTTCTTGAGTTTTTATAGGAGAAGCCATCTTCTCTTGTTGTTTAGGTGAGTCCTTAATAACAAGGGGAACCTTATCCTTGTGATTTTCGTTGTTCTGAAGTATAAGGGGGTTTTTATCTGTCTTTTGCCATTTTGTTTGATAGGGGTGCTAAGGGTAGTGAGGGCAATGGGTTCTCCATCTATATCCTCATCTTGTTTGTCAGTTTCCTCCTTGACATCTTCCTCTATTTCTTCATTACCTTATTTCTCTTTCTCTTCCTCTTCATCCTCATCTATCTCCTCTTCATCCCTCTCTTCTTCTTCTCCATATGTTTCTATCTCTTCTTCACCCTTTCCACTGACAGTAGGGAAAATATCATATGTTAGGGCTTTGATATCCTCATTTGTCTGCATGTCTCTGAAAATATCCCATTGGATAGGAATTTTGAGGTCTTAGAGGGCATCTTCTATGATGATTCTAATTAACCCAAGGTGGGCTAATTATTGGGGGTTCCCCTCCTGCATCTATATGTTTGTATCTATCAGTGATTGCAAAAGGAAGTATAGTATGTTGAGCCTCTGGTGTGGAGGTGTTTCTACTCCAAATCTCAATTCTTTAAGGAGCCTAAAGTGATAACCATAAACCACACTATACCTACCTTCACATGATATGTATTTTATAAGGTGGTAGCTTACCTCATTCCAGGGGTATGGTATGCTTGTTCTCCTTACTCCATTCTTGACCTCAATGGGCTCCTCTCCCTCTAAAAAGAATCTCTTCTTGGTAGTTTGGCTATCTCCCTTGTCTTCCTTTATCCAAGGCACTCCTAGGGGAAGTGTGGTAATTCTTCTTATGAGTTCAGGGGTGAGCTCTATGGAGAGGCCTCTCACCACAATAGTGTCATGGGTTCGGGTTAGTGGAATGAGGGAGAGAGAAAAATCTTGGCCCACTTCATCATCATATCCCATCAATTTCTCAAAATACCCCATCCAATTATGCCTTGCGAATATTTCTAACACAGGAGGGTGTTAGTGAATCCTCACAGTGTTAATGGGCTCCCTTCTATTAAACGCCCCTATCATTTTGTCTGGTGAATTTTGATGAGCAGTGATGGTTGATACAGATTTTAATGTAGGAGGAAATGTGACTGAAATACTTGAGGAGACAATTCCATTACACAACTATCAAATTCACTCAAACTAGGAGATTTTTCTGTTCTATTCACTTGGAAAAATGTAAGGAAATGCAAAGCCTACCTCCTCATGGTGTTTTTTGTAGCCAACCCCTATGTTTTCCCTTCTGAAACTACTCTCGCCCAATCCTGTAGACTATTTGATTGTATCTTGTAGGATTCATGTGCGATCCTGTAGGAAGTCCTGTGTGATCCTGTAGGAATTTTTGCACAGGAGAAAGATGCAATTTTTATCTTTTGTAGGTTGCTTGGGTATGAGAGCATTTTTTCTAGAGTGAACATTGAGGATATGAATGCATGGGTGCCTTGGGATCAATGATTATTTCCTCTTATGGTCGAGTTGAGTGCAGTGGTGTGCTGACAGCCGAGGTATGATTTTTTTTCTTTTTTTGGACCATTGGTCCTCACTACCACCTCATCATTCCCATATCCTCGTAATCAACTCCCACTTTGGGGATTCGTAGTCTTAACTGCCTTCGTCTTAACTGCCTTCGTCCTCCTCTTTTTTTAACTTGACTGTTGCCATGTGTGGGAGGACCAACTGTTTTTTCTTTGTCAACTAAAAGAAGGTGGCCAAGTTAACTGACCACCTTTCACTTATAAACCAACTCGCTCACAACCTTTAAATCTTTTGACAGCATAATGCAAATGAGAGAGTGAAGCAAGATCCTTACCTATGGTGCTAATAACTTGCTACAGTTTGTTGAAGACATGAGGTGTTTGCTGTGTGTTGGTCGCATGTTATTTTTTCTTCCTTTTTTATTGCCCTCTGATGATTTCCTTGATGTGCAAGTACCTGGTGTTGAAGATGATGGTGTTGTCACTGCTCTGGAGATTCTTCTGCCCTGGGATCTTCATGCTGGAAGCTTGTTACTACTCATGATTTTTATTCTATGGGATAGGTTGCTATAGGATGTCCTGTAGTTGCTTTCCCCATTAGAATTTGTAATCATTTCTTTTGCTAGGACTTTAAGGATGATGACATGGATAGAGAGGAGGTCTAGGAGTGTGAATAATAAGAAGTACACTCAGGTGTTGTTCCCTTGTGCTCCCTGTTTCATTTTCCTCTGTTTTCTTTTGAAGGTTTTGATTTTTTTTTTAAAACTGATTTTTTTATGATGGATGCAGGGGTGATTAGGGTGGAGAGAGGTATGGTAATGAAGTTATGATGTAGGATTCTTATTTTTTTGACATGGGTAGGTCATTTCCTTGCCCTAGGGTTACTCATTTTCGTATTATGAAGCCACTGTAATTCCTACAAGATCATCTTGTAGGTTTTCAGAGGATCCTGTAGGTTTACAGGGAGTCCGATAGAAAACACATTACCCTTGCAAACTAAGGCAAATGAGTGAAGAAATGAAAGGAATGGTGGAATGATCAAAGATAATGGATGGAAAAATAAAAATGTGAGTATAATATGTCCATTTTGATTCTCCTTTGCCCTCTGATCGTCCTCCTCCTAACCTGCAAACAATTTTTCATGATTTTTTCTTTTTTCTTTTTCATTTTTTTTTAAAACAACTAACCTAACTCCAATAGCTTTTCATTCTAGTTGCTTGCCCTGGGCTCCTCAAGAGAGGTTTTCACCAGAGATATTTTTATTTCTCTTTTTTTTTTTTACACCGTTGGGTCACCCCAAGAGGTTTCAGCCCAATAGTGGGACTCAGGTGCGTCATGAGGTTTTCAACTGAGTCCTTTTTTTTTTCATAGTGACTTGATGAGGCAGGACCTAAAACTTGCTCCACCACCATAATTTTTTTATTGATACCATCAATAAACTCTTGCTTTGACAATGGCCTCTTGTAAACTTTTAGTCGGTGCCCATTAAATGGTAAATTAATGGCCTCTACATCTATGGTTATGATCTGCACTAAACCATTATCATGACATCTCTTTATAACATAAGGCCCTAACCATCTTGTCCTTAAATTTCCCTTAAAGTCTTTATATTTGGAATCATATAACATAGCCCAATAACCTTCTTGAAATTTCTTATCCTTGATGTTCTTATCATGCTAGATCTTCCTTTGAAGTTGAGTTACCACCGTGTGTAGGAGGGCCTGCATCTTGAACTCATCTAAACCATTCAACTAGAGAAACCTCTCTTTTTGTGCATTTCTTAGATTTAGATCTATTTGGGCTGCCATCCCCAATGTGTTATACTCAAATTCAATGGACAACAAGGCCTTTTTCCCATAGACTAGCTCATAAGGTGTGAATCTATTCGTGGTTTTCCAAGTGGCCTCAACTAGTCTATCTGCCTAATCTTTCTTGTTGCTGCTAACCACTTTGGTCAATATGTCCTTCAATGCTCTGTTGGTTACCTCCACTTGCCCATTATCTTGTGGTTGATAGGGAGTGGAGTTCCTATGCTTGATCTTGCGCTGGCTGAGCAAGTCTTCAATCATGTTGGAGGTAAACTGGTTGCCTTGATCAGTGACTAGTTCTCTAGGGTACCCGAATTTGTAAAATACATTCTCCCTTAAGAACTCAGCCACCTTCTCCTCTTTTGCTGCCTTAATTTCCTTGGTGTCAGCCCACTTAGTCAAATAGCCAGTGCACACAATGATATACTACTTTTCCTTGGAAGGAGGGTCAGTAGGTCTAATGAAGTCCATGCCCCACTTGTCAAATAGCTCAAAAGTCTCTTGAGGTTGAAAAGGCATTTCATCTCTTAGAGTAGGCTTTCCCATCCTTTGGCATCGATCACACTGACAAGTATTTCTTTTCACATCCTGATGAAGAGTGGGCCAATAATACCCAGATTGTAACACTTTAAATGTTGTCCTCTCTACTACAAAGTGACCTACACAAGGCCCATCATGACAGGTTAAAAGGATGTCAAAGAATTCCTCCTCCCTGAAACATCTTCTCAGAATTTGATCTGGGCCAAGTTTGAATATTTTTCCCCCAATCTGGGTGAAAGGTGTGCTCTTCCTCACAATCTTGCTTTTCTTTTTAGAGGACAGATTCGATGGGAATTGAGAAAATCCCAAAAATTTTGCTATGTCAAAAAACCATGGAGAGAGAAATAAAATGGCGAAGAAGTGTTTGTCTAGTAACTGATTATCAACCATTCTCTCTTCACCTGCATGCAAATTCAATTTGGACAAAAAGTCTGCAACACCATTTTCCTTGCCAAGCTTGTCAACAATAGTTAGATCAAACTACTATAATAAAAGTAACCATCTAATAATCCAGGCATTCACATCAAGTTTATTTATTAAATTTGATCGCAGAATGTTCAGTATGTACAAATGTTTGATAGCTTGTAATATAATGCCTAAATTTGTTCAATGAATGCATAATAAGCAGGAGTTGCTTTTTTGTCACTGCATAGTTCAGTTTGGCCTTTGACAGATTCTTACTGATAAAGTGAATGGCATAAGGTAATTTCTCATCTATCTAGCCTAGGGATGCTCCTATGGATTTATGTGAGGCATCAACATGAATATGAAAAGAAAGGGACCAATTTGGGCCTCAGAGAATCAGTACAATGGTTAACTAGTCCTTCAAGATGTCTAGTGCCTCTTAACAGCTTTTTAACCATACAAACTCAGAGTCTTTGGCCAATAACCCAAATAATGGAGAAGCCAACTTTTTGAAGTCTTTTATAAACCTTCAGTAGTGTCCAGCTAACCCTAGGAAACATCTGACATCTCTCTGATTTTGTAGAGGTGGGACCCTTTGGATGATAACTATTTTGTTTAGGTCCACTTACATTCCTTGTTGAGATATTGAATGACCTAGCACGGTCCCTGCAGTCATCAAGAATTCACATTTATCGGGACTGAGAGATAGGTTCATTTCAATGCACGTGTGCATAAATTTGCCTAAGTTGGAGAGAGCCTCCTTGAAACCACCTCCATAAGGTGTGAAATCATCCATATAGATCTTTATTGCATCATGGACTAACTCGACAAACATACTTAGGAATTCTCTCAGAAAAGTGGCAGGAGCATTGTATAGGCCAAAAGGAAGGACCCTATAGGAAAAAGTACCCCAAGGACAAGTGAACGTGGTTTTATCTTGGTCTTCCGGGCTGATCTGGATTTGATTGTACCACTGAATCCATTTAAGAAACAGAAAAAAAATTCCCTGGCAGTCCATCTAGCACTAGGTCGATGAAAGGTAGAGGGAAATGTTCCTTCTTTGTGGCTTTGTTTAACTCCCTATAACTGACACAAATCCTCCACTTACCATTTTTCCTTGGAACCAACACCAAAGTAGAGACCCACTCACTATCTGAGATAGGATAAATGAATCTTGCATCTAACAAGTTTTGCAATGCTTCTTTGACTATATCTTTAAGAGTTGGATTCATCCTCCTTTGGGGTCACTAGACTGGGTTGCAACCTACCTTGATATAAATATGGTGAGTACACACCGAGGGGTGCACTCCCTTCATTTCTCAGTAACTCTAAGCAAAGGCATCTAGATGTTCCTTTAGTATGTTGCACAACTTTTCTTCTTGGAGAACAGAAAGAGATGGATTGATTTTCAAATTTCTCTCGAGGACGAATTATATGATTTTAACATGGATAGGTTCAAATCGGCTAAGCATAGATCAATTTGATGGTTGTTTTGGGTTTCCTTTACTACTTCTTCTAAGGACAATGTACTAGGAGTTGGACTTTGGAGTATGTGTTCGATCAAATCATCTTCATCCTGTTGTCCCCCTCCCATGGTTGTTTCTAAAATATAGATTTGGGTGGAATAAACTTCATCTTCCTCCTCTTCCAACCACAAAGGTAAGTCATGTTCTAGAGATGGCTAACCAGGAGGGTATAGGACTAAATGCTTGAACATTTGTCCATTCTTGATGGTGATATTTCCAGCTCTATAGCTAATGTAAGCATTAGCAATGGCTAATGAGGGCCTCCCAAGGATGCGAGGGTAACTAGTAAGCTTAGCCTTAGGCTGGATAACTAGGAAATCTATAGGGTATTCCCAAGATTCAATGGAGACCATCAAATCCTCCACAATCCCCTCAGGGGTCACTATGGAGTAGTTTGCAAGTTCCAAAACTGTCGTGGTCTTCCTTAATGAACCTTGGAGGTTGATATTGAGCATGGTGTCCTTGGTCATAACATTAATGGCAGCCCCAAGGTCAATAAAAGTGTGTGGGAAAATGGTGCCATTGATGTGCACATCTACTACAGGGTTTCCAGGGTCCAAATACTTTGGACAGATTACCTGCCCCAACATTAAGTCAAATAGTTTTCCAATAATATTAATGGTAGGGGCATCTCTTCTTTGCCTCCTTGGATGCTTGAAGCACTTCTCCTTAAGAAACTTGTTGTAAATAGGTACATCCTTAATAGCTTGGAGAAGTGGAATTTTGACACATAGGTTTTTCAATTCTCCTTGAAGTTCAGTCTCGTCTAGGGTAGGCTTGAGTGGTTGGATTAATCTCTGAGGAAAGGGTGGTGGATTTACTTTAAGCACACTTTCCTCTCTTTCTTCCTCAACCTCCCTAGGTGGAGGTCGAGGTTGGTTGTTTGGGAGTACTCTCCCAGATATCAAGTTGATTTCCTAAATCTCCACAACATAAGTTGGATATGATGTCTCTCCATTGTGTACTTATTGTGCATTTGTTGTTTGGGTTCAGATTTGGATGGGTAGGCATCTGGGGTTGTTTAGGTGTAGAAAAGTGTAAAAGCTATGGTTGGGTAGGTGGTGAAGGCAATAAAGTAGGAACATTGTTTTATTGGGGCCTCCATCCCTCGGGCAATGCATTCCACTAAGGTTGTGGCGGAGTATATGGTTGAAATGACTAGCTGGCTAGCTGGGAATGATAATGAGGTGCAAAGGACTAAGGAGGAGGTGTAGACTACGAAGGATGAGTGGGGGGGGCCAAGGAGGTATGGATGTGGTATGGTTGGGCTTGTAATATGCATGGGATGACCCTTGCATGCCTTGCTGGTATGGCCTAGGCCCATGAGGTCTCTTTTTGTTTATGTCATAGAGATGCTCACTGACCCCTTCAGCTCCTTGGTACACAACTTTGAGTCCAATTAAAGAGGGTAACTTGTCTTTGGAGTAGGTTTCTTCACAAACTGAGAAAATTTCAATAGAATTTAATGGACATTCATTCATAGGGTGCCTCCTAGTGCATCTAGGACAAAATATGGCCAAGAATCTCTCTTTGCTTCCTCCTGCTTTCTCTTAATATGCATAGTGTCCATATGTAGGGCAAGGGTTTGTAGAATGTCACTTTTGAAATCCTCCAACATATTTCCAATTTCACCCTTGATGGATGAATTGGAAGAGGATGGATTGACCATAGGTTTACTACCCCTACTATTTTTCCTGGCTGCACTAGAATGGTTTCTAAAGACAGCCATGATATCCTCATAGGGTAACTAGTAGATATCCTCTCCTACTAACAAGTCTAGGGTATCCAGAAGGTCTTCTCTTACTCCTCTAAGAAGGACCAACTTCAGTGACTCGGGGTCAAGTGTGCACTTGGCCTTTTTTTAGCTAAGCTTGAATCTTTCTTCATAATCCTCTAGGAATTCATCATTGCCTAAGGTCATCTTAAAAATTTCCTCTTTAGTGTATTTAGACCTACAGTAGTCCCGATACTTGTTGTTGAAGGCTTGTTGCATCTGAGCCCAAGTTGTGATGTTATCTCCAGGTAAACCCATGAACCAGTGCAAAGCTGCATCCATGATAATGGATAGAAATAGTTTCAACTTCTGCTCGTCATTTTTATAATCATAGGTTCGGCATATGACATCAAACTCAAAGAAGAAAGTTTCTGGGTCTTCTATAGTCAGGCCATGGAAATGAGGAAGGGAAGAAGGGCTTATATTTTTCATCTGAGTATCCCCATTGGTTTCCCTGATGGGGAAGGAACCCTCAACTATTTCTCTATTTCCTCTGTCATTTCTGTTTGCAGCCATAGGTTAAATAGGAATGGGTTCTCCTTCTTCTTCTTCCCCTATAGGTTCTTCAAATATGTCTGGTTGCTCACCTACAGGTTCCTCCGGTTCATAGCCACCGAAGAAGAGGGAAGGTTGGTTGTTTGAAGCAGTGGGGTTATTTGGAAAAAATTCCCTAAGTTATCCCTATTCCTACGATGCATGAAAAGAAATGTTTTTGTTTCGTTTTGTGTTTTTTTTCAAACTTTGAAAGTAATTTTAGAATTGAAATTGTATACTAAATGAAAACTACGGACTAAATGAAAAATTAACTACTTGATTGAAATCTTACTTGCAGAATGGAAAGGAAAGCAAAGAATGCAAAATGAAAAAGGAAGAAAACTAAATTACTTTTGCATAAATGAAATTAAGAGCATAATATTAGAAAAAAGAAATAGATGACCACTCTAACCCTAGGCACCCCCTTGCAGACTTCCTATAGAATTCCAGTGCTTCCTGTTCCTTCTTGTAGGTTTCTGAGTTACCTATAGCTTCTTGTAGCTCTGTTTACTGCAGGATAGATAGAGCAGGGTTCGACTCTCCGATGGGTTTTCAAGTTGGTTGTTGTCTCTTTGATGTCAAAATGAGAAAAAAGTGCATGAAAGTTTGGGTTTTTATTCCATTTATGGTCATGGATTGGAGCATTGTGCTGGTTGATAGTGGTATGGGCTTTCCTAATTGGGATAATTTGCCCGCTGTTAGTGTTCATGCACTCAGCCCTCGTAATTATCGCCCACTCCCACATAACTAAATCAACCTCTGTTTTAATTGATTCCCATTGATCTGACACTCTGACGTGGCATTCTAAGTATAAGTTCACTTTTTTATCATGATCTGGGAGTGGCCAAGTTAACTGGCCACCTCCAGCTTATAAATTTTTTCTTTTTCAACATTTATACATTTTTCATCATATCATACTCGAGGAAGAGTTGGGTGAGTTTCCACACCTATGCCTACCTTTTTCTTATAGATTCATGTTGGAGGATTTGCCTTCTATGTTGATGTTAAGGGAAGTGTTCCTTTTTGTTCTTCCTATGTATTTCTTCCTACTTATATAGCTGCTTGCTTGTTGGTCCATGTGTGCAGGTGCTTGGTACATCTTTGTTGTTGTTGCTGCTATGGAGATTTGGCTAGGAGAAAAAAAATGTTCAAAGCTATTGTTTCGCACCTTTTCTCTCGTTGAGAAGAATAATTTGGGCTTAGGATGGTTGCAGTGATGGCATAGGCTACTATAGGAGATCCTGTAGCTACTACAAGAAATCCTGTAGCTGCCTTTTGCTTCTGGTTTTTAGTGATTTTTCTCAGAGGGAGGTTAGGTGGTGGTGTAGGGGTTAGAGAATGATGATGGAAAGGCTATAATGGGGTACTGAATGGCTGAGGCAAGGGAGGACATGTCTTCTGATTTTTTTTTTTTTTATTTTCTTGGACATTTTATCGTGTTTTGTTTTTAATGAAATGGAGATATGTATTAATATGATGGCTTAGACCAGGGATGCATAGATGATGAGTGAGATATGATGAGGTGTATGGTCCCCACTCAACCTAGAATAGGAGTGCATAATTTTTTTCCTATCATGACTCCTTCCATGTAGCATTTTAGGACATCTTGTAGTGCTATAGGATCTTCCTGTAGCAAGCCAGAAAATGCCAAAAAAATGATTTTGATTACTGAAAATGGAATTGGGTGATGGGGACATGGTAGGCATGGATGAGATGGAGTTGATGGAGGGGGAAATGAGATGATACTTGGCATGTTGTCCTTGTAGTTCTGCATCTTTTATTGCCTCCAAAACCAACAAAATCACATAATATATTAGTGGATAGGTTTGAGGTCCCTCCCATGGTATTCTTTTTGTTTTTTTTTCCTCGTTTTTTTTTTAAAGACACACAAGCTTCCCTAGAAGAGGTTTTCATTGTTCTTGCTTGCCTTAGGTGCTTCAAAGGATATTTTGACCCAAGGATATTTTTCTTTTTCTTTTTACCATTGTTGGGTTGCGTCAAGGAGGTTTTCAACCCAAGAGTTTGCCTCAGATGCCTCGTAGAGGTTTTGACCTAGGCCTCTTATTACTTTTTCCTTATTTTTTTTGTTTTTCACAAAAATAAAAAACCATCTTCAAGAATTGTGTGAATTGGAAGCTAAGACACTTCCAATCACATTTACCTCCTTACTAATGGTGCTGATGAAATCCTCCCTAAATAGAGGTATTTTATAATCTTTCAATATGTATCCATTGACAAGCAAGGGAATACCTTCCTCATCAATGGTCTTGACTTGAACAAACCCATTGTCATGGCACGTCTCTATCAGATATGGTCCTAACCACCTGGTCATCAATTTTCCTTTGAAGGCCTTGAACCTGGAGTCATATAACAAAGCCTAATACCCTTCTTGAAAAAAAAAATCTTAATGTTCTTGTCATGACAAACCTTCCTTTGTACTTGGATAACTTCAATCTATAGGAGGGCCTACCTCCTAAGTTTATCTAGACCATTCAGATGGAGCAGCCTCTCCTATTGTAACTTTGTAACATCCAAATCTAACTATGCTTCCATTATCAAGGTGTGTTGGCTTAAGGGGGCCTAACTCAAGTTCAGAGTTGTTTGCGCCATCCAAAAAAGCCCTAACCTATGGCCCTTGCGTCAACAACCTACATAGGGTAGGCTATAGTCTCACCTGAAGCATTATTGGGGGATGCTAGAACCGCGTTTCTACATCCAGAGATAGTGTGATAAGTGGTCTAAACCTCTTGTAGCTTAGATATTCCTTTGCGCAGATTAGTATCCTTTTGTGGCTTACTAATGAAATTTTAAGGAAATTCCTTCTAGACCTTCACAAAGGTATGCAATTAGACTTTATAGACCCTAAGGAAGCAATCTATCTATTCTCGTGCACTAATTAATAACCTTAGATCTGATTTCATGTAGATCTATCTAATTCATCAAATATCATAGCAGATTCAACATTTATCTTTGCAAAAACAACTAATCACTTAGTTCATGCATAAATATTATAGATCCAATAGATTCGCGCAACATTTACACATTATTTCACAGAAAATATATTATTGAGTGACATAACATAACATAAACATAATTAACCATAATACTCAGATGCAAGATATTTCTCCAAAATCAGTCTTTATTCAATTCCAGCATTCAATTTGTAGACTCATTTACCTTGCGCACTCAACTGCAGGGGTCCACGCACTCAACTGCGGACTTACCAAGACCTCCTGCACACTCAGCTGCAGGTGCCTTCCCCTTTCACCTAAGTACAAGAAGTAGAGCCTTTCTGCCTTAGCACTTGACCAAAGCTATCTCTATCTTGATTTTATTACTCTTATCTTGGTTACTGATAAGCCTCATCATTGGGTAATTATATGGGTCTTAATTCAACTTCTAACTAGTCAAATCAACTCTTCTCATAACTTATTACATGTTTTGATTATATTTTGTTTAATGAGATGAGTTAAAGTGAGATATTATGCCTAGTGGACTAATATGCATTGAATCTGGGTTTGGAAGTGAAAATCAAGGAATTTTGGCAAGAATAAGGTTTGAAACTCGAATGGGACAAGGGAGAGAGATTGTAGGAGGTAAATCCTCCTCATTCACTCCTCCCCCATTCGAATATTCCTCCATTAATCACACCATCTCGGAGTGCAATCATCCAAGTCCTGAAGATCAAAAGGCAGCTGAGCAAGTGATAGACAAAGAGTTAGTTCATATTGAGTTTGGGAGCTAAGCCTCTCTAGATTTAAGGAATTCGTTGGGGACTTCAGTTGTATAAGTAGAGAGGCCTAGAGACTCATTAGAATTGAAATTTTTGTTGTAAAAACACTAGTTATTTTCGAGCTCTAGACTTGTGGAAGACATTGATACAATTTTCTGTTTTGATAATGAAAATGTGCTTTTTCTTGATCCAACACTAAGTTAACTCATAGAGTTGAAGCTTTTGGGTTAGGGCTCAACCCTAGCAACAAAGGTTCCTCTTCTTGTATCTGTATGATTGCCTTAGTTTCATAAATTCATGTTTAATTTTATTTTAGAAGTATTTCGTTGCAAGTAATGTAGATTTGATTAGCTGTTTATTATTTTTCTTCCATTTTTGATTTACTTTAGTAGAAGGTTAGATGGGATAAAAGTAGCACCACAAAGCTGTCAGTACGTGTCTTGGCCTCACCTCTTCCCTCAAGGATCATGATTTGAGGAAAAGACCCTTATACAGCCCCAAAAAGACAGATTTCCATTTTCTCATAATATTTAGAGTCTACTATACTTGAACCAACATTTGATCAACTTTGCAAGTGTAGGATTTAATTACCATCTCTTCCATATTCAGTATTACAATAGATCTCATCCATAATTCCATTTTGTTCAGCAATTTTCCTCATGAATGAAGTAGACATCTAGTTCATTAAATTCTGTTTTTCTAGCTTGTTAGAATTCTTCTTGTTTATATGACTTTTTGGAGATTATAAATGTTTGATGCAAATCTTCACCAATCTCATCATTTTACATAGAAGTTCCTCCAAGCATGTTGAGAGAATTCAACCGTCTCCTAACCTTGGTTTTGATTTCTGAGTGATCGCAGGCATTTTCTCACTCCATTACACCCATCCACCACCTTCCCTAAGCCTTCCATCACCTCTAGAAACCATCATTTTTCTCTCGGCTGTATCCTATAGAAATACAGAGAATCCTGTAGGTTTCTACTACATCATATAGGTTTTCCTATAGTGGCCTATTCTAAGGCCGAATTGAGGGAAAATTTCTAGGAAGTCACACCAGGTCACCCAATGATCTCCCAAACCTTCCAACCATCTACTAAACCTCCCAACCATCCACCAACATCACTAAGCCACCTACCACATCACAAAAAGAGATTAGGGTTTACACTTGATTTTCTATAAAAAGAACAAAAGAGATTTATTTCAGTCCTTTACAATCACAATAGTGATGTTTGATGTATTGAATTTGCATGCTTTAGACAGTATAATTTCATACATGTTAGCTTGGTGTTCTTGTAAATCATAGCCTCTCAGTAGTTAGTTAGAGAATGGTGTGTTTTTAGCATAGGATTTCAGTCATTTTCCTTATTTGCAGTAGACAAGCTTTTTGCTAGAGTAGATTTCTCTCGCTTTCATCAGCAATCAAGCTCCTTCTGAATTCATAGAAGTCTCGCTTGAAAACCCTAGTGGTCTCTCGCCAGGTGAAGAGTGACAAAAGGTAGAACCATCACTTTTACTTATGTATACAACACTGTCACCTCCAAGTTTGTATGAACCCCAAGTTGTTAAAGTAAAATTGGTAGCTCCAGGAGTTGCATGATTCTTGCTGTAATACTGGTGCTCATCACTTTTTGCCACTGTTTTCGGGGAGGTGTCTGAGTAATATACAATTACTGCTTTCTTTCTTCGATTTCTTGTTTCTAATATTTTTCTCTTAGTTTTATTTCTGCTAAAGTAATTTAGTTTACTTCATTTTTCATTCTGCATTCTTTGCTTTACTTTACATTCTGCAAGTAAGATTTCAATCAAGTGGTTAATTTTTCATTCAGTCTACAATTTCAATTCTAAAATTACTTTCAAATTTTGAAAAAAAACACAAAACCAAACAAAAAAATTTATTTTCATGCCTCATAGGAATACAGATAACTTAGGAAAAAATTTTCCAAATACCCCCACTGCTTCAAATAGCCAACATTCCCTCTTCTTCAGTGGCTGTGAACTGGAGGAACCCTTAGGTGAGCAACTAGAAATATTTGAAGAACCTACAGGGGAAGAAGAAGAAGGAGAGCCCATTCCTATTGAACCTATGGCTGCAAACAGAAATGACAGGGGAAGTAGGGAAATAGTTGAGGGTTCCTTTCCCATCAGGGAAAACAATGGGGATACTCAAATGAAAAATATAATCCCTTCTTCCCTTCCTCATTTCCATGGCCTGACCACAGAAGACCCAAACACTTTCTTCTTTGAGTTTGATGTCATATGCCGAACCTATGATTATACAAATGATGAGAAGAAGTTGAAACTATTTCTATCCACTCTCAAGGATGCAGCTTTGCGCTGGTTCATGGAGTTACCTGGAGATAACATCACAACTTGGGCTCAGATGGAGTAAGCCTTCAACAACAAGTATCACACTACTGTAGGTCTAAAGACACTAAAGAGGAAACTTTTAGGATGACCTTAGGCAATGATGAATCCCTAGAGGATTGTGAAGAAAGATTCTAGCTTAGCTACAAAAGGGCCAGGTGCACACTTGACCTTGGGTCACTGAATCTGGTCCTTCTTAGAGGAGTAAGGGAAGACATTCTAGATACCCTAGACTTGTTAGCAGGAGGGGATATCTACTAGTTACCCTTTGAGGATATCAAGGTTGTCTTTAGAAACCATTCTAGGGCAACCAGTAAAAACGGTAGGGGTAGTAAACCTATGGTCGTTCCATCCTCTTCCAATTCATCCATCAAGGGTGAAATTGGAAATATGTTGGAGGATTTCAAAAGTGACATTCTGCAAACCCTTTCCCTACATATGGACACTATGCATTTTAAGAGAAAGCAGGAGGAAGTAGAGAGAGTCTTGGTCATATTTTGTTCTAGATGCACTAGGAGGCACCCTAGGAATGAATGTCCATTGAATTCTATTGAAATTTTCTCAGTCTGTGAAGAAAACCACTCCAAAAAAAAGTGCCCCGCTTTACCTAGACTCAAATATGTATATGAAGGAGCTGAAGGGGTCGTTGACTAACTCTGCTACATAAACCAAAGGAGATCTCGTGGGCCTAGCCCATACTAATAGAGCATGCAAGGGTCATACCATGCATATTAAAACCCCAACTAGAGCACATCCATACTTCCTTGGGGCCCCCTTGCTCATCCTTCCTAGTCTACACCTCCTCCTTGGTCATTTGCACCTCAATATCATTCCTAGCCAGCCAGCCACTCATTTCAACCATATGCTCCACCACAACCTCAGTGGAATGACTGCCCCAAGGGTGGAGGCCTGAATACAACAATGTTCCAACTTTATTGCCTTCACCACCTACCCAACCACATCTTTTACACTCTACTCCATATAAATAGCACGAGATGCCTGCCTAGCCAAATTTGAACCTAAACAACAAACATGCACAACAAGTATACAGTGGAGAGACATCATATCCAACTTATGTTGTGGATATTTAGGGAATCAACCTAAGATCTAGGAGAGTGCTCCCAGACAACCAACCTCTACCTCCACCTAGGGAGGTTGAGGAAGAAAGAGAGGAAATCGTGCTTAATGTAAATCCCCCACACTTTCCTGAGAGATTAACCCAACCACTCCAGCCTACCTCAGAAGAGACTGAACTTCTGGGAGAATTGAAAAACATATGTGTCAAAATTCCACTTCTCCAAGCTATTAAGGATGTACTTATTTACAACAAGTTGTTTAAGGAGAAGTGCTTCAAGCATCCAGAGAGCAGACCTAAGTATCTTTTCCGAGTTAGTCCATGATGCAGTAGAAATCTATATGGATGATTTCACACCTTATGGAGGTGATTTCGAGGAGGCTTTGTCCAACTTAGGCAAAGTTCTGCACAAGTGCATTGAAATGAACCTGTCTCTCAATCTTGAGAAATGTGAATTCTTAATGACTGCAGGGATCGTGCTAGGTCATTCAATATCTCAGCAAGGACTGCAGTATTCTAGCTCTAGAAAATAATAGGGGTTTGTACAAACTCAGAGGTGACAGTGTTGTATACACAAGTAACAGTGATGGTTCTACCTTTTGTCACTGTTCAATGGGCAAGATACCACTAGGTTTTTCAAGCTAGACTTCTATGGATTCAGAAGGAGCTTGATTGTTGATAAAAGAGAGAGAAATCTACTCTAAGAGAAAGCTTGTCTTTTGCAAATAAGGAAAATGACTGAAATCCTATGTTAAAAACACACCATTCTCTAACTAACTACTAAGAAACTATGATTTACAAGAATTCCAAGATAACATGTATGAAATGCTATTATCTAAAGCATGGAAATTTAAGACATCAAACATCACTACTGTGCATGTAACGGACTAAAATAAATATGTTTTGTTCTTTTTATTCTTTTTATAGAAAATCAAGTGTAAACCCTAATCTCTTTTGGTGATGTGGCAAGTGGCTTAGTGATGATGGTGGATGGTTGGGAGGTTTGGGATATGGTTGGAAGGTTTGAGAGACCCTTCGGTGACCTGGTGTGGCTTCCTAGAGGTTTTCCCTCAATTCAACCTTAGAACAGGCCACTAGAGGAAAACCTACAAGATGTATTAGAAACCTACAGGATTCCCTGTATTTCTACAGGATACATCCGAGAGAAAAATGATGGTTACTGGAGGTGATGGAAGGCTTAAGGAAGGTGGTGGATGGGTGGAAAGGAGTGATAAAATTCCTAGGGTCACTCAGAACTAAAAACCAAGGTTAGGAGATGGTTGGATTCACTCAACATGCTTGGAGGAATTTCTATGTAAAATGATGAGATTGGTGAAGATCTTGGTGAAAGGAAGGAATGGTTATGGATGGATTAAGTTATAAGTTGGTTTCTTGCTATGAGATCTCTTTATATTTCTAAATCACCTGCTTTGCATCAAACATTTATAATCACCAAAAAGTCATGTAAACAAGAAGAATTCTAACAAGCTACAAAAGTAGAATTTAATGAACTCGTTGCCTACTTCATTCATGAGGAAAATTTCTGAAAAAAATGGAATCATGGATGAAATCTATTGTAAGGATGAATATGGAAGAGATGGTAATTAAATTCTACACTTGCAAAACTTATCAAATGCTAGTTCAAGTACAATAAAATCTAAATCTTATGAGAAATGGAAATCTGTCTTTTTGGGGCTGCATAAGGGTCTTTTCCTCAAATCATGATCCCTGAGGGAAGAGGTGAGGCCAAGACACCTACTGATAGCTTTGTGGTGCTTCTTTTATCTCTTCTAGCCTACTATTGAAGTAAAGCACAAATGGAAGCAAACTAATAAACATCTAATCAAATCTACATTACTTGTAATGAAATACTTCTAAAGACAATTTAATCATGAATCTATGAAACTAAGCCAAACATACAGATACAAGAAGAGGATCCTTTGTTGCTAGGATTGGGCCCTAACCCAAGAGCTTCAGCCCTCTAAGTTATCTAAGTGCCGGATCAAGAAAAAACTCATTTTCATTATCAAAACAGAAAATTACATCAATGTCTTCCACAAGTCTAGAGCTCGAAAATAGCTAGTGTTTTTACAAAAAAAATTTGAATCCTAATGAGGCTCTAGGCCTCTCTACTTATACAACTGAAGTCCCCAATGACTTCCTTAAATCTAGGGAGGCTTGACTCCCAAACTTGAGATGAGCTAACTCTTTGTCTATCACTTGCTCGGTTGCCTTTTGATCTTCATGACTTGGCTGATTGCACTCCAAGTTAGTGTGATTAATGGAGGAATAATCGAATGGGGGAGGAGTAAATGAGGAGGATTTACCTCCTACAATCTCTCTCCCTTGTTCCATTGGAGTTTCAAACCTTAGTCTTGCCAAAATTCCTTGATTTTCTCTTCCAAACCTGCATTCAATGCATATTAGTCCACTAGGCATAATATCTTACTTTAACTCATCTCATTAAACAAAATATAATCAAAACATGTAATAAATTGTGAGAAGAGTTGATTTGACTAGCTAGGAGGTGAATTAAGGCCCATATAATTACAGAATGATGAGGCTCATCAATAACCAAGCTAAGAGTAACAGATTAAAGATAGATATAGTTTTGGGCAAGTGCTAAGGCAGGAAGGCTCTACTTCCTGTACTTAGGCAAAAGGGGGAGGTTCCCACAGTTGAGTGTGCAGGAGGCCTTGGTAAGTCCACAGCTGAGTGTGTGGACCCCTGTAGTTGAGTGCGCGGGGTGAAGGATTCTGCAAATTGAATGATGGAACTAAATAAAGACTGATTTTGGAGAAATATCTTGCATTTGAGTATTATGGTTAATTATGTTTATGTTATGTTATGTCACTCAATAATATGTTTTCTATGAAATAATGTGTAAATGTTGCGTGAATCTATTGGATCTATAATATTTGTGCATGAACTAAGTGATTAGTGGTTTTCACGAAGATAAATGTTGAATCTGATATGATTTCTAACGAATTATCTGCGAGAAGGCATATCTAGGGTTATTGATTAATGTGTGAAAGTAGATAGACTACTTCCTTAGGGTCTATAAATTCTGATTGCATACCTTCGCAAAGATCTAGAGGCCATATCCTTAGAATTACAATAGCAATCCACAGAAGGATACTAATCTATGCGAAGGCAGATCTCAACTACAAGAGTTTAAGACCACTTATCACATTGTCTTTGGATAAAGAAACCTGGTTCTAACATCCCCTAATATTGCTTCGGGTGAGACTACAACCTGCGCTATGCAGGTTGTTTCCGAAAGGGACAATAGTTAGGGTTTTGTTGGTTGGCGCGAATAACTATGAATCTGGGTTAGGCCCCCTTAAGCCAACACACCTTGATAATGGAAGCACAATTAGATTTGGATGTTACAAAAGTAAAACAGGAGAGGCTTCTCCATTTGAATGGTATGGATGAACTTAGGAGGTAGGCCCTCCTACACACTGAAATTATCCAAGTACAAAGGAA
Organism: Pinus taeda; assembly: GCA_000404065.3. Classification (NCBI taxonomy): domain Eukaryota; kingdom Viridiplantae; phylum Streptophyta; class Pinopsida; order Pinales; family Pinaceae; genus Pinus; species Pinus taeda. The sequence goes on from APFE030116783.1 coordinate 31,488, forward strand.
GGTTTGGCATGACAAGAACTTTAAGGAAAATGGTTTTTCAAGAAGGGGATTGGGCTCTGCTATATGTCTCTAGGTTCAAGACCTTCAAAGGAAAATTGATGACCAGGTGGTTAGGACCATACCTGATAGAGAACTGCCATGACAATGGGTTTGTTCAAGTCAGGACCATTGATGAGGAAGGTATTCCCTTTTTTGTTAATGGATACATATTGAAAGTTTATAAAAGACCTCTATCCACAGAGGAGTTCATCAGCACCATTAGTAAGGAGGTAAATGTGATTGGAAGTGTCTTAGCTTCCAAGTTACACAATTCTTGAAGACGGTTTTTTATTTGTGTGACAAAAAAGAAAGAAAAAAGGAAAAAATAATAAGAGGCCTAGGTGAAAACCTCTATGAGGCATCTGAGGTGAACTCTTGGGTTGAAAACCTCCTTGATGCAACCCAATAGTGGGAAAAAGAAAAATATCCCTGGTTGAAAAGATCCTTTGAGGCACCTAAGGAAAGAAAGAAAACTAAAAACCTCTTCTAAGGTAGCATGTGTGTCTTTAAAAGAAAAAGAATAGCATGGGAGGGACCTCAAACTTGTCCACTAATAAATTATGTGATTTTGCTAGTTTTGGTCGCAATAAAAGATGTAGAGCTATAGGGAAAACATGCCAAGTGGAATCTCATTTCCTCCTCCATCAACTCCATCTCATCCATGCCTACCATATCCCCATCACCGAATTCCATTTTCAGGCATCAAATTCATTTTTTTGGCATTTTCTGGCTTGCTACATGAAGATCCTATAACACTACAGATGTACTGAAATGCTAAAGGGAATGAGTCACGATAGGAAAAACATTATGCACACCTATTCTATGTTGAGCAAGCACCATACACCTCATCATATCTCACTCATCATCCATGCATACCATGTCTAATCCATCATATCAATACCTAGCTCTGTTTCATTAAAAACAAAGCACAGGAAAATGTCCAAAAAAAATAAATAAAATCTAGAGGACATGTCCTCCCTTCCCTCATCCATTCACTACTCCATTAGAGCCTTTCCATCATCAATCTCCAACCCCTACACCACCACCCAACCTCCCTCTAAGAAAAATCACTGAAAACAGGAAGAAAAAGGTAGTTACAAGATTTCTTGTAGCAGCTACAGGATCTACTATAGCAACTACTGGATCTCCTCTAGCAGCCTATGCCATCACTACAACCATCCTAAGCCTTATTCTTCCCAACAAGATAAAAGGGGAGCACCAGCATCTCTTAACACCTTATTTCTCCTAGCCAAATCTCCATAGCGGCAACAACAAAAAAGATGTACCAAATACCTGCACACATGGACCAACAAGCATTCAACTATATAAGCAGGAAGAAATACACGGGAAGAACAAAAAGAAACACTTCCTCGAGTAGCAGCACAAACGGCCAATCCTCCAACATGCATGGATAAGAAAAGGGTAGGTATAGGTATGGAAACTCACCCAGCTCTTCCTCAAGTACAATATGATGAAAAATGTATAAATGTTGAAAACAAATCTTTTTATAAGCTGGAGGTAGCTAGTTAACTTGACCACCCTTAGATCGTGATAAAAAAGTGACCTTCTACTCAGCATGCCACGTCAGAGTGTCAAATCAATGAGCGTTAGTTAAAAATGTGGTCAATTTTAGTTATATGGGAGTGGGTGATAATTACGAGGGTCAAGTGCATGAACTCCAACGGTGGGCCAACAGTCCCAATTAGGAAAACTTGTACCATTATCAGCTAGCACAACACTCCAATACTTGATCGTAAATGGCATAAAAACCCAAATTTTCATGCATTTTTTGCTCATTTCGACATCAAAGAGACAAGGACCAACTTGTAAACCCATCAGAGAGTCAAACCCTACTCTGGCCATCCTATAGGAAACAAAGCTATAGGAAGCTACAAGTAACTCAGAAACCTACAAGAAGCAATAGGAAGCACTAGAATTCTACAAGAAATCTACAAGGGGCTGCCTAGGGTTAGAGTGGTCATCAATTCTTAAAATCCCAAGAATCGTAGTGAAAAATAAGTGGCCCATCTCTCCTTTTTTCATGATTTCATAAATAAAAACGACTCTATAATCTTCTAGTAATTACCATGAGCTTGAGAATTGGATAGAATTTGGGAAATTTAAGGAAATTGTGTGGATGTAAGAAATGGTATAAATTGCAATCATCCACCAAAAACATTTTAAGCTCTCAGCAACCTGGAATCCATCTTGAAGCTAGCCTACAACACCTCGTGCATTTAGCTATAACCAGAGAAGAGAAATGGGAGAGGGATTCAATAGAAGAGAACCCAAATATACATCAAGGATTCACCTTCACCCCCCTTTGGTAGATATCTTTAGGAGGCATCACTCATTTGGCTTCTTTGAGTTTCTCAAGGGGTACGATGATGATATAGCCTATGAATTTTCTTGGAACTAAACCCTCAAGCAATAATAAGTGCTACCCCTATGGTGAGAGGGTTGTCCATTACAATCAACCATGATGTGATAAGAAGAGTAACCACACTTCCTCTACGATACAATGGAAAAAAGAGGACAAGGCTAGAAACACTTTTGCTGAGAAAAAATTCTTCTTAAATGATGAACAGTCAATTGAAGAAAAAAATGGGGTCAGAAGGGAGAGCCTTCCCTATCTTTGGGATGAGGTGAGTTTCCACAGTTTTAAGTACATTTATTATGAAGGGAGACTAAGTGTAGTCTATGGATACTAATTCAGACTCCTCCATAAGTTGAGATTTAGAGACATAATACCCATAAACCATAAGCTTAATGTGCCTTATTTCCTTTTACAATCCATTATAGACATGATTGAGAAGGTGAAACAAGGGAAGCACCAACAATTAGCACACCACGGTCTCATCAAGTGAACAATGGCAGATTCCTTAAGCCAATTGAGAATTCTTGTTCTCTGGTCCAAATTTAGGGACATGGACCAATAAGCCTTCCTTGAAGCCTGAGTCCTTGAACATGGTGGGACCCCTACCTCTAGTGCTAAAGAGGAAGAAGAGGAAGAGGAAGGAGAAGAAGAAGAAGTAGAAGAAGAAGAAGAAGAAAAAGAGGAAGCAGAGACAAAAAAAAAATAGAAGAAGAATAAAAGGAAGAATAAGAAGGAGAGAAGAAGAAGAAGAAAAAGAAGAAAAGGAGAAGAAGAAGGTAGAGAACAACACTAAGAAAAATATTGCATAAGGGGAGATATCTCCAATATTGTCTCTTGAACCCACTGAAAAGGAGGCAACTGCTGCCTTGGTTTCCTTGAGCACACCCCTCAAGTCCAAGAGGAAAAGGCAAAGACAGACTACCCTCTATTTTAAAACAAGAAGAAGAACCAAGATCAAGCAGGGGAAGCCACAAACACCTACAAAAACTCCCATCATAATTTAAGAATCTCCAAACAAGCAAGAGGAGCTATGTTCATTTGGAATGAAGGTTGAGGAATGCACATCACTGCAAGAAACCCCAAAGGCTACAATCACCTACGTCAAGAAGCTTGTCATGAGGTCAACATCATCTAAGAAAACCAAGGCACCTATGACCCTCTAATAGAAAGGAAAGGGCTTGCTACAAGATCTGCAAATAGTGCTACGTGAAACATTGTTAGTGCTATAGGAATATAGAAAGAGCTACAAGAAGGACATTAGGGGAAAAATAAGGAAAGGAAGCAACCCCACAGGTATAGGAGGGGGCAGCTTCTCCAAAGACATTTGAGGGAAATTTTCCAGAATTGTATGAGCCTATACCAAAGCCAAATCTAAGCTCCTACTACAAGTTCATTGAGGGAGGCAGAGTAATACCACATAAATTTTCAATACCTCTCTTCTTTCAGCTTGAAAAAGAGAGGGCAAGGACACATCGCTGGAAGCAAATTTATAAGTCAAAGAAATAGAAGATGTGGGCCATATGGGAGAAAAAATCCTAGAGTTGGGCAGGGAGTTGAGTGAATTGAGAGACGGAGAACACACCATAAGAACACAATTGTAGGCAGAAAACACATGGCTGAGGAGGAAGTTGCACGAAAAGGAGAGCTAATCAGCCACCATGGCAAGCCTCTCCATGGAGGCACCTCAATGCAGGCTACCATCCAAATCATATGGACTATACCTCAAAGATCAATGGATGAAATTTCAAATCAAGACTTGGAACAATAAGGGACCATGCTATTCAAAGATTATAGGAAATTCATTGAGCTATTTGACAAGAGTACCCTCGAAGACAAGGCAAAATTATCTGAATTCTACCTACACAACCTTGAATTGATAGACTTGAATGTGTAGGACCCCAATGCAAAGTTGGGGGACTTACAACTGATGACACTTGCATCATGGACAAGTCATGAGGAGGCTAGGGCTAAGGAAGTGAAAATAATAGTAGAAAAAGAGGAAAGAGAGTCCCTTTACATCATTACATAACAAATAAATTCCATCGTTGTTATTAGTAACCACAACATCATTTCTAATGATGTTCAACTTGCACCAAGATACCTAGCTACCCAAGAAAAGACCATCTCCCATTTTTAGAACACTTTAAGATTATTGGTGATTGAGAGCCAAGAAGCATGACAAAGGAGATGGAATAACCTACCACATAGTCTCTGGATCAGGAAGTACCACTCTCTTGAGAGATTGAGAAATGCATTGGAAAGGACAACCATGTATAAGAAGGCCATGCAAAGACTAAAGATAAATTGGATTGGACTAAATCTCAGTCCACCTTTCCTATTGGGTTTTCTAGAAGGTAGGAAGGAAGAAGAGGAAATAAAGAAATGGGAAGATATAGAGAAAATTCCATGGTTCTATCCTCAAGAAGAGACACTATCTATAGAATTCTTGGATGCCATTGAGGCCACTAGAGCTATGAAAGATATCAATATAGATGACTAGGTTTCTCAAAGGATGAGAAACAATCCAATTAGCGGGGTGATGATGAGGCTCATCAATAGGTAAACTATATGGGACACAATTCCACTCTCCCTCTTATTAAATTGACTTTTCTCACATTTATTTACATATTTTGTCATATTTTTCTTAGCGAGAAGGGTATAAGTGAGTTACTATGTCATGTGGCCTAATTTGTGTTAAATGTAGGAATTGAAGCAGTTTTGGGTTGACTTGAGTGCAAGAATTCAATGTAAGCAAGAAAGAGACATTTTAGGAGTTGGCCTCCCTTCTTAACTCCTCAAATCATTTGAAGATTCCTCCACCATATCTCATCGGCTCAATGTCACTGGCAGCCAAGCAAACCGAGTTCATTGGAAGCCAAGCTAGTGACAGTCAAGGATAATTTATTCTCGAGTTAGGGAGCCAAGTATCTGTATTTTCTAGGGAGTTGTTGGTAGGTCCAATTTTGTATAAATAAGAGAGCCAAGGGACTCATTAGGATTCGATTCTTTTGTTGTAGCCAAGAGGCCATTGGAGCTTAAACATTGTGACTATTATTCTTATGTTGTAATTGACATTTTGAAGATAATTAGAAAGTATACCTTGATCTAATACTGAGTTGAATCAGAGGGCTGAAGCTCTTGGGTTAGGCCCCAAACCTAGTAGCAGAAGTTCCTCTTTTTGTAGTTTTATTCTTAGCTTAGAATGATAGTTAACTATTGAAGTTTTTTTTTTTTTTGATTTTCTTAACAAGCACTTAAATTGTTGTTCAACCTTGTTTCCATTAGTTTAAAGAGGTAGATTAGTGTTGCAATTTAGTGGAGAAATTATACTAGAAAAGCTGGTGACAGTGCCCCCTACATCATCTCCTTCATGGGATCATGACTAGGCGACCCCACTCACACACCCCCAAAAACAGAGTTGTCTTTTGATCTTTGCATAGGTTAGGTTTCATTCTTAGCTAGATCATTGTTTATGATTTCTTGGAATCACCTGTAGTTGTTATCTTGTTTTCTTAAGTTTGTTGTATCTTAAAAAGAAGTCCATACCATATATTTAGTCCTTAACAATAGATAAATCAGCTCCCACAAATTCAATTCATCTTTTCCATGTATACATGTAGTGATGCATAAATGAAAAGAAAAAACAAGTTTTGTTACAATGGTTGTTGATCCACAGGAAGGGACTCATCCAACTAGCTTCACCTAGGTCTTCTCCACCTTTTTCTGAGGCATACCAGCCCATAGTCTGAACCTCTATTTTTTAGCCACCACGAGTAGCCACCTTAGGTAAATCCAACCTTCTTGGAGTGATGGGCTTAGCCTTGGGCAATGTGCACCTTCCTTACACCTTCTAAAACTATCATACACCCCTCCAACATCTCATATCACTATTCTTTCTCTCCAAAACCCTTCAGCTAACTTCCTGTAGCAATTCATGACATCATGTAGCAAACTAAAACATCTTGTTGCAGTTTCCTATAGCAGCCTATTTGGAGCCTGTTTTGACCCTGTTTTGACCAGAAATGATAGGATAGCCTAGTATAACGGTAGGTTAGGCCTTATGTTGGATTCAATACCCATCAATGCCACCTAGACGAGCCTTCCCATTCCTTTTCCTCCTACAATATCAGACAGAATAGCATAGCATTTATATTTCTGGATTTAGCAATTAAATGACACTTTTTCTACAAATGTAAAAAGAGATAGTTAGTGCATGTATGTATGAATCCTAAAATAATATAGGAAATTTCCTTTTTCAAATAGTCCTATTAGCTAGAAGTTAAATTTCAAGGCTAGTATAGTTCTTTTCTGCAAGTGATTTGTGTTATTTCATAGCATTTCCCATTTAGTATATTTCATTTTCTAAATATACAAGAATTTAGTTGCTTGCATTAAAACTAGCTTTACATTCATTGTCAGTAGTTAGACTCCTTCTAGTCAATAGAGGATTGGTCTGATACCCTAATCATCTAACATCATAGTTGAGAAGTGACATGAGTAGAATGATGCATATATTGCGTATATTGTATTGTCACCTCCAAGTTTGTATGGAACCTTGGGTTGACAAAGTAAATTAGGTGTCCCTCAGAGTTGTAACATCCTTGCTGTAATATTGAGGCTCATAAGGTTGGTCATCTGGAAAGGTTGGTTGGCTCCTAGAGGTTCTGTAGCATGTGTGGAAGGTAAGTTTGGTTTTATTTTGCCAGTTCTACTTCCTTAACTATGCATGGGGAGTTGAATCAGATCATACTATCCTCTTGTCACATTTTTACCTCAATGGACTGGTTAACTTGGGTAAATATGGGAGGAGGGTGTTGTCAAGTGGTATCAAAGCATGGTTCACCCCTTGGATTGGATGGGCATTGTGTTGGTCATTCATACATATCGGTTGCATATGTGTTCTTCATGCTTGTGGTCTATGAGCTTGTTGTGTATGCATGGTGTTGGTCATGGTTTCATTTGTGTCACCATGTGAAAGTGGATCTTGTATCTTGTATCTTGTATGCATGCATGACATACATATGTTGGTTATGCATACATTGACATGGTTATAGTTTCCATGCATGGGGTCGTGAGGTGTGGTTGATATGGTTATGCATTGATGACTCGACTATGGTTAGAATGATATCTATATGCTATTATGATTACGTTTATACATGTATTGTGTTAATTTGGTTTATCTTGCAAATGAGATCTCCTCCCTTGAACTATACTAAGGTATGTTGATTATGTTATGTTTTGGTTTTAGCTAACATGGTGTCACGTGCAGGAAAGAGATCAAAGATGAATACCAAGATAGTAGCATAAAACTCTCGAGACCCTCCCTATGGATCAGATCAGAAGTGTGGTGTTGGGAACTCTTTTGACTTAGCAGACACATTGAGGATTTTGAAGGAAGAAATATGGATTTTCAGAGTAGCTAGTGATAGAATCATGCAGGCACATGACAAGAAAGTAGAATTCAATGCAGTAATCCTTAAGAGTTTCTCAAAATTTCAAAGAAAAGGACCACTTTAGATCAGTCATGGACAAGGGGAAAAAACTAATGGGGCATATGTCAGTAGATATAATGGCGGGAACAGTTTGGATAGAGATGACATGATAAAATATGGCAGGTTCTTAGACACTTCAGATAAGAGAGGTGATGGACACAGGTACTATTCTAGTTCTGGTTCTGACATGTGCTATGATCATCACTGTTATCACCCTTACAGGAGGAGTAACAGAGGATACTTTCTAGATGAGTTCAAGAAATATAAGCTACCTACTTTTGATGGCGTTTTTAAGAAGCTGGAGGATGAAAATGCTTGGTTACATGGGATGAAGAAGTTCTTTGAACTGAATGAGTACACAGAGAATATGAAGGCCATAATAGTTACTTCAGCCTTAAAGGGAAGGTAGACATCTGGTGGGAAGATGTAAAATGAGTCATAGACATCAGGACAAAAGACTTGAGTTGGGATGAATTCAAGGGACTCTTCAGGAAGAAAAACTCATCAGAAAGGTGTTGTAATAGAAAAGGAAAGGAGTTTTATGATCTAAAGATGGCATCAATGATAGATGAGGAGTATATGACCAAGTTCCTGGAGTTATTGAGGTATGCACAATATATTAAGGATGAAAAGGCCAAAGTTCAGATATTTTCAGTGGATTTCCATTAGAATTTAGAGATCATATTGAGTATGATGAGCCTCGATCACTTGAGGAAGTTATTAGGAAATTGAAAAATTTCTATGAATAGTCAAAGCATAAGACAAAATATTAGCAAGAAATGGAGAGATAAAGGTAAAGGTAAATGGCATCCGAAAAGAACAAGGCCTCAAAATGTGGAAGAGAAAGATAATTTTGCACCATACAAGAAGTTCAACGTAGCTAAATAGGGACATGGGTCACAACACCGGAATAAAGGTGATGATACAAGATATTTGGAGTGTTGGACATGTGGTAAGGAACATCTTAAGAAAGATTCTACATAAAATCATGGTGGTAGGCCTCATACCTATAGTGAATATGAGGCATGGATTGTTGGGGATGTTCGGTAGACCATTCCTCGTATCTATGCAGTGCTAGACAACAGGCAGGAAAATCACTAGGAACCTATTGTTGAGATGGATAGTAAGATTTTTGATCAAGTTGTTTCTATTTTGATTGACCCTGGATCTAATTATAGTTATGTTAATCCTGAATTAGTGGATAAGTGTGGTTTGAATAAATAAGTGCATGGAGAATCTTGGTTAGTATAGTTGGATACATGTACAAAGAAGAGAGTTCATCATTGGGTAAGAGCTTGTGCTTTTAATTTGAATGGTATGCCTACATTAGCACATTTAATGTATTCTCATTGGGATCATACAATATATTGTTGGGTATGAACTGGTTGTATCTTCACAGTACCAAAGTGGATTTTTATGAAAAATCCATTGAGTGATTGGATGATAATGGAGAAAAGAGATTCTTACAAGGTAAGAAGAAGGCAACATCAGTTAGAATGCTGACAACTATCCAGGAAAAGCACAGTCATAGAAAAGGGTATGTGTTATTTTCAGTCAATATTTCTAGTGATAAAGGTAATTATGTTGAGGATGTAAAGGTATTGAGTAGGTGCCCGATCTTATAGCAGTTTTAGGATGTATTTCTCGCAGATATTTCAAAGTTTCCACCTCACAGGGAAGTGGATTTTTCAATTGAATTGGTACCAAGGGCATCGTCAGGATCAAAGGCACCTTACAGAACGAGCACACAAGAGTTAATAGAGCTAAAGTTGTTGTTGAAGAAAATGCTTGACAAGGGATACATTAGGACAAGTGTATCAGCTTGGGGTGCATTGATATCCGTTGCCAAGGTGACCATCAAGAATAGATATATGTTGTTGAGGATTGATGACTTGTTAGAATCGTTGTTCCATGATAACATATAGAAATAATTTTTAGTTTGATTAATCATTTTCATTTGCTGCTTTTTTGAAATAGGTTGATGTACTTTGCACATTGAAGATTAAAGAACGAAAGAACAAGTCCAATTTGAATTATTTTTGAGAAATTCCCATATTCTCTAAAAGCCCATTTTCTTTCACAAACCCCATTTTCCCCCTTTGTTTTCTGAAAACTCTAGTCGTAGTGACCCATTTTTTAACTCTAGAAGAAATCCCTTTGTATTTTCAACTCTAGCCATGTCTCCCCATTCCCCTTTGAAATTTCTTTAAAACATTTGTCATAAGCCTTTTAAAATCTTGGGACCCACAACCTATATCACTATCATCCTTTTCCCTTTTGTGAAACCATATCTGCCCATGTCCCTCCTCCGCTTGCAATTCTGATATCTCAAATCACAAAGTCTCTCCTCTGCGGATATCACAAGTCATCCCTGCCGATTGTGATATTGCATAAGCCTGCCATCACTCCTCTGTTGATATCGCAATCTCTCCTAGCTGATTGTGATATTGCATAAAGTTATTCCCCCGCCGATATAACATATCACAAGATCTCTAGTGATTTACATATCCACGTTCCATTTCCACTTCGCCTATCGATTGCAATAAAGACCCTCCTGTTGATCATGATAAATCCTCCCCCCACTAATTCCGATATCACAATCAGGGATCGCACAAAACATAACTCCTTCCTCCACTGAACTCCTTTTCGACTTGCAATTGCGATGGATCCGAAAGTGTATATATTATAGTTTTGAGAAATTTTAGGCATGGCATATTGGTAAATCACCATAAAGTCAATGTTAGAGCTCCTTTTTGGTTTCCAATGGCGTATTGAGATTGCGATAACAATAGGCCCAGATCAATGGCCTAGATTGAATCAGCTAGGAACAATGACCCAGATCAATGAATATTAAAATTCCCTTTTCACCTCCGCTCATTGAGACAACAAGGGTGTTTCCTAGCATATATCTAGTAGCATGGTCATCAAACAAAACACAAAGAAAAGAGGACAGCGAGACACTAAGGACAAAGAAGGGAATTTCAAACAGAAATCATCATGACTACTAGCACGATAAAAAATATTTCTTATTTAAAGGCCCAAAAAAAATACAACATAATTCAAAAAGCTGGATGCTTTGAATTTCCACAAATATAGTGCCAACATTACAAACCACTGCAAATGTTTCTTGAATTATTGTAACATTTGGATGAATTATGTTTAGATGTGAATCCGATTCCTATTCAAACTCCGTTAAAATAGAAAATTCCTATGAAAACTTTGTTAGTGAGAAGAAAAGGAGGAACACGTCTCTAAAACAATAAATCGAATTTGGCCCAAGTGGAAAGATATGTAAAGGGATCTTTTCTCTATAAATAGGCATATTTTCAACTTTGAGAGGGGTTGATTGAGAGTGTGGAAAATTGACCTTTTGTAATATTTTGTTCTTATAATAGAAAATTAGCAACAACTTTGTTTTTGTACCTAGGATTTGTGTTATGTCTTTTATGAGTTTTTATTATCTTGTTTCAAGTTTTACATAGTATATTGATTCCTTGGAAATCTATCAAATAACTCCAATTTCCTTCATTTACTATGTATCAATGTGGGTGTCCATTTGTATCTGTTTTAAAGCCATAGACGCCTCAGCTTCCATTAAACACTTTTGTTGATCATAATCTGTTTTAACTTGACTCCATGCCCAATGGTGGAAGTCATCACATTTTTATTCACCTACAAAATCAGAAAAAGAAATCAGAGTTAGTCATGTGAATTTTGAGTTTATCACAAGTCATTTTATAAATATTTTGAGAGAGCCCTCTCAGATTGGAAAGACTAACTTTCAGTCTAAAGTTGGTTTGAAATAGTTACACTTGGTTGAAGGTTGATATAGCCCCACCTGTCCCAGCCCAGTTGATAACATTTTGCTGCGTCTACTGGGAGTCCAAAAGTTATATCATCCTAGTTGTTTCATTTCAAAATCTAAGCTCTTGAAGGAAGCAAAGAGATCAGATTGTTCGAGGTTGCATTTCTACCTTGGCGAATCTACTGGTATTCTCAACTTAAAGGTGCCTTCTACAAAGATTTGTATGAGGAGAAATCCAGACCCTAATCCACCAGAAATAGTTGATGATCTAGAAAAAAATTCTCATAAAATATGCTAGCTCATCAAAATCAAGTACTTCATTTCTCTGAAGATCTACCTCATTACCCTTTGGAGATATTCAAGATATTGAAGGTATTAGATTTGATTAAGAGTATAAGCCTATATTTCTCATATCTAAATCAGAGAATGATTTATCAAAACTAGAACTAGATTCTATTTTTGAGGTTCCTAAAGAAGTTAAAGATAGGTTTTAGGAAATTGCTACATCAGAATTGTCACTTAAACGAGAGCCTTTATAAAAACTAAAATAATTTGATCCTTTTGAACTTTTGTCAAGAAAAGAAATTAGTTTCCCTTTACTTGAAATATGTACCTTTACTTTCAAAACAAAGTATCTGTCACCGAAGCCCCTTCGAGTACATCTGATTTCATCACTACCCCTACTAGTTTAATTTTTACCACTCCATTTGGAATTTCTGCTAGTATTTTTGCTATGGTAGGCCCTGCTAGATATGCTCCTCTTGTTTTACCATTCATACTTCATAACTTACCTCAAGGGTACTCCACTAGAATAAAAACTTTTTGAAGTGAGGAGGGGATAACTCCAAAACAACATGTTGATTAGTTCAATGACTTTATAGACCTAGAAGAGGTAGATTATGAAGATGTTAAAATGAGGTTGTTTATACATAGTTTCATTGGTGAGGTGAAAAAATGGTTCAAAGCTTTAACCCCTAGAAGTTTACATGATTGGCATGAATTAGAAGACACTTTCCTAAGGAAATGGGGAAGTAAAGTTAATCATGTGCAAGCTTTCACTGAATATAACAATTTGAAGAAAGAAAGCCATGAATCGGTGCAATATTTCTCAAAATGACTCAATAAATTCTATAATTCTATTCCTGCTCACATTAAGCCTCCCCAAGGAGCTTCTCAGTTACATTATGTTGAGGCCTTTGATTATGATTTTTCCATCCTATTAAGAGAGATATATTCTGCTACCTTAGCTAACATGTAGAATGATGTTGTGAAAGTGGAAGTTAATATGGTTGCAACAAAGAGGTCTAAAATTGGTAAAGGAAAAGTAAGGGAGGAAGAAAAACTTTCTACATATTTTGATGTTAAATTTCATACCATAATGAAAACAATGGAAAGACGCATGGCCAGACTGGCCCTTGGGAACAATCCTCTTGTTGCACAACTCGAGGCACAAGTTAGAAATCAAAATTTCAAAAGGGGTCAACTTCAACATAGGCAAAGAGAACAGAGAAATTAGCTTGACCAACAAGTTAGGCCTCCTTTCCATCAAAACATGGTAGATGATGAGGAAATACAACCAGAGATCCGAGAAGATACCGTTCATTGTTTAGATGATGATGAAAAAGGAATGTTTTTAACAAAAGAAAAACATGATGAGTTTTATAATGACTTGGATGGTGATGAAAATTATCCACAATCAAAATACTTAGAAAGCTATCAACATGCTATTGTAGATATGCAAAACCAGTATAATCTGAGAAAGAAAAATGTTCCTATAGTTGAAAATAAAAGTTAACCTAAGAAATATGCTCCAAAGGTTACAAAACAAAAGAAAGAAACCCCTGCAAAGGAAGTTGAGAAGACACAACCAATTTTCAACTTGAAGAATGAAATCTCAAAGACAAATATTGTTGTCCCCTTTGGAGAAATAATACGGGTTACAGAATATAGAAATCAAATTATTAAAATGCTAAACACTGAAGTTGGATCATCTGATATTTTGAATTTGCATAAAGATCATCCTATTGTATTCTTATGGCCAAGAGAAAAAGATGTGAAAAATGAAGAGGTACCACCTTTCTATGTGAGTTTAAACATCCATGACATGAAAATACATAATGCTCTATTAGATTCAAGGGCATCACACAATTTAATACCTAAGGCCATCATGGAAATATTGGGTTTAGACATAACCAAGCCATACAAAGACTTGTTTTCTTTTGATTAAAAAAGGGTGAAATGTATAGGTCTAATCAAAGATGTGGTTATTGCTTTAAGTCCAATTCCTGCTAAGACTATATTGATGGATATTATTGTGGCTGATATTCCACCAAAGTTTGGCATGTTGCTATCAAGATCATGGGCTGCCAAAGTCAAAGGAACCATTTAGATGGATATGTCTTATGGTACTATCCTGGTTTTTGGTGAACAGAGATTATACAGAGAGTCTAGGATGACATATAGTGTTAGAAGAAAAGACAAACCTCAAAAATTTCCATTATATGCGAAGGAGACAGAATTGGGCTCATTTATACTCTTCAATGAAATCACCAATAACACAGAAAATCAACATGCATAAAAGAAGCAACAAGTTGAAGAAATTGATAGGAAAGGGTGGTTGCACATGAGCTTTGATGGTGCTACATGAAAATGTGGAGCTAGTGCAGGCATATGGATAATTAGCTTGGGATATGAAAGTAATTTTTGCTCTTATAAACTCAATTTTGATTCCACAAGTAATATGGCAGAGTATGAAGCATTGGTTTTGGGTTTAGAAGTCTTGAAGAATTTAGGTGCTAAGAAAGTATTTGTTTCTGGTGATTCTAAATTGATCATCAAACAAGTTAACAATGCCTATCAAATCAAGGATGTTAGAATAAGGACATACATAAATTTGATTCTTGAATTACTGGAAAATTTTGAAGAGTATAATTTCACCATCAAGCCTAAAGAACAGAATAGTGTTGCAGATTCTTAGGCTGTTTTAGCAAGTTTATTTACAATTCCAATTCATTCCAGCAATAAATATGAAGTTTAAATTAGGCATAGACCTACTATACATGATAACATAATAAATTAGCAAGTGTTTGATAATGATCAACAAGTTAGAAATTTCTTGGAATTGAAAGAAGAATTTGAATCTATTCAAGTTGACCAACAAAACATTTTTGCTGAAACAAAAGCCAATATTGAGGTTGTTCAGCTAAAAAACAATTGTATTCCAAAGGGACTGATTCCTCTTGATAATTTATTTGACCATAATGATGTGGCCAAAAACCTGAAGATAAAATCTGATGATGAGGAGGTTCAAACTTATAATCTTGGTACGGCAAAAATTCCAAAGAATGTCAAGTTATCCAATTTTCTTTCTCTTGAGGAAAAACAAAAATATCTAGACTTGATGAAGAAATACGTAGATATTTTTGCATGGGGTTATGTTGATTTAAAAGGTTATGATCCAAATGTTATTCAACATACAATACCAATAAAATAAAATGAAAAAACTTTCAAGAAAAAAATGAGAAGGATAAATCCATTACTTTTTCGATTACTAACTTGGTGCCTGTGACAAAGAAGAATGGGGAAATTAGGATATGCATTGATTTCAGGAACATGAATAAAGCTTCATTAAAAGATAATTATCCACTTCCCAAAATGGATCGTATTTTGCAAAAAAATTTAGGATCACAAAGGATGTCGATGCTAGATGGTTTCTTAGGCTATAATAAGATATTGGTACATCATGATGATTAAGAGAAGACAACTTTTACCACACCCTTGGGAAAATTTATGTATGAAAAGATGCCTTTTGGACTTATGAATGCAGGGGAAATTTTCAAAGAGGTATGGACATTGCATTTGCAGATGAGATAAATAGGTTTGTAGTGGTATATTTAGATGACATCACTGTTTTTTCTAAAAAAGAAGAAGAACATCTCAAGCACTTGGAGAAAGTCTTTCAAAAATACAAGAAATTCAGTATTTCTTTAAACCCAACTAAGAGTATTTTGGTTTTGACAAAGGGAAATTTATTGTGTCATATTATATCAAAGGAAGGAATTAAGATTGATCCAAGTAGAGCTTCTACTATCCAAAAAGAAAATAAATCCAATCTTTTTTAGGCAAAATGAATTTTGTGAGGATATTTGTTCCTAACTTTGCAAAAATTGTGAAACACATCAAAAAGATGCTTAGGAAAGATTGTGATATTAAATGGACAGTAGAGGCTAAACATTCATTTGAAGAAATAAAAAAGGCTCGTACTCAATCTCCAATCCTCATAAATCCTGATTATTCAAATCATTTTCTAATTTTTACTTTTGCTTCAAAAGACACAATTGTTGGAGTATTGTTGTAGAAAAGACAACAAGGTTATCAACAACCTATTTCATTTTTCAGTAGAACACTTGGAAATTATGAATGAAAATATAACATCATGGAGAAGTAATCTTATGCTTTGGTGAAAGATCTTAAATATTTTAGGGTGTATGTCATTCATTCACACATTATTTCCTATATACGTAATGCTTTAGAAAAGGACATATTAACTCAAGTTGATCCAAATGGTAAAAGGAGTAAATGGATTGCTACTCTACTAGAGTATGATTTAGAAATCGGGCCTACAAAGTTGGTAAAAGGACAAGGATTAGAAAATTTGATGAATCAATGAAATTTCGATTGTCTAGCTATTGATTTGGTAGTAGAAAATTAGGATACAATCGAAGATGAAGAGTTTATCCCTATTGAAGAAAATTTTACAATGTCAAATTGGTATAAAGATGTGATGTTATCTTTGTACTGAAAAATCATAGAGCTCCTCATGAACTAACAAAATCAAAATCCAAATTTTTCAAGTTGAAATCAATGAGATATTGTATTTTGAATAAATGTTTTTATTGGAAAGATTCAGGTGGAATACTTCTTAATTGTCTATTGGAAGATGAAGCTGAAAAAGTGATCGAAGAGTTTCATAAATATGATTGTGTAGGACATCATTATTGGAGAGAAATAGTGAATAAGATACTCAGAGTAGGATTTTATTGGCCCTAAATGTTCAAATATGTATACAAAAAGGTTGCTTCTTGTCATGAATGCCAAATATTTGAAGGGAAAAGAAAGTTACTCTCAATGCCTTTAAAACCTGTTTTTTTGGAAGCCCCTTTCCAGTAGTGGGGGTTAGATTTTATTGGTGGAATACATCCTACTTATTTAGGCCAGCATCGATGGATCTTAACAGCCACTGATTACTTCACAAAGTGGATTGAAGCAATTCCCACAAGACAAGCTACATATGCATTCATTATTAAATTTCTGGAAAATAACATCAGGTCAATATTTGGCCGCCCTATGAAGTTCATCACTGACAATGCTCAGGATTTCAAATCAAAAAATGTTGGTAAGTTTATGTAATTAGTATAATATCACTCTTGGTCATTCTACAAATTACTACCCCCAAGGTAATGGCTTAGTTGAATCTTTGAACAAAAGCCTAGTTAGAATCATCAAAAATATTTTGCAGGAAAATAAAAGGTCATGGAATTTAAAGCTTAAATTTTCTCTATGTGCTAATAGAATTTGTACTAAAAGATCTATAGAAGTTTCTCCTTATGAGTTAGTCTATGGAATTGAAGTTGTTTTTCCTAGTTCACATGGAGTTACGGTCTTGAAACTGTTGTCAGGACTAGAGGAAGAACCAAATTCTATCAAAAGGAAGATCAACCAACTAATTTCTCTGCAAGAAAAAAGAGAAGTAGTTTACAGCAATCATTAACAATCTCAGAACAAAATCAAAAAGACTTTCAACAAAAAGATCAAAGCAGAAAATTTTAGTCCTCAAGATGTAGTTTTGAAGTGGGAAGCTAAGATTGAAGATAAAGGAAAACACGACAAGTTTGAGAATCTTTGGAAGGGGTCGTATAATATTTTAACTTTTCATGTGAATAATACATTTATATTGCAAGATATGGATGGTCAACTATATGCCGAAGGACCTGTTAATGGAAGGTTTCTCAAACATTTTATCTCTTGATCCAGTTGAAAGAAATGCCATTATATATATTCCATTTTTTTTTTCATTTACGGGTGTGGATGATATTTTTTACAAGTTTGAGCTCGAAGTGAAGGTCAAAAAAACATGGAGATTATGCCATCATTTTTAGTTTTCAATAAGGCAATTGGTCTAATGGTTCTTTTTTGCACCATAGGGGCGCAACATCCCCATTGAAGCCATTATTATCCATGATAACATCTAGGAATCATTTTTAGTTTGATTAATCATTTGCATCTGTCAGCTGCTTTTTTGAAAGAAGTTGTTGTACTTTGCAAATTGGATATTAAAGAAGGAAAGAACAGGTCCAACTTGAATTATGTTGGATAAATTCCCATATTCTCTAAAAACCCATTTTCTTTCACAAACCCCATTTTTCCTGTTTCTTTTCTAAAAACTCTAGCTATAGTGACCCATTTTTTAAATCTAGCTAAACCCTTTGTATTTTCAACTCTACTCGTGCTTCCCCATTCCCCTTTGAAATTTCTTTAAAACATTTTCTGTAAGACTTTTAAAAGGTTGGGACCCGTAGTTTATATCGTTATTTGCCTTTTCCCTTTTGCGAAACCATATCCTCCTATGTCCTTCCTCCTCTTTCCATTGTGATATCTCAAATCACAAAGTATCTCCTCCGTCGATATCGCAAGTCATCCCCGCCAATTGCGAGATCGCATAAGCCCGTCATCACTCCTCTACCAACATTTCAATTCCTCCTCACTGATTGCGATATTGCCTAAATTTCATCCCCCAACTGATATCGCACATTGCAAGATCTCCTCCGATTGTCATATCCACGTTCCATTTCCATTCCACCTGCCGATAGCGATAAATACCTTCCCACTGATCGCGATAAATCCCCCCCGCTGATTATGATATCGTAATCGTGGATTGCAAAAAACATAACTCCTTCCTCCACTAAAATCCCTTCTGAATTGCGATTGCGATGGATTTGAAAGGGTATGTATTATAGTTTTGAGAAATTTCAGGTCTTGTATATTAGGAAATCACCATAAAGTCAATGTTAAAGTTCCTTTTTGCTTTTCGATGGCGTATTGTGATTGTGATAACAACAAGACTAGATAATTGAACCTAGAAGGAATCAACCTGGAACAACGGCCCATATCAAAAAATATTAAAATTCCCTTTTCGCTTTCACTTAGTGAGATAACGAGGGTGCTTCCTGGCATATATCCAGCAACATGGTCATCAAACAGAACACAAAGAAAAGAGGACAGCGAGACACAAAGGATAGTGAAGGAACTTTCAAACAAATTTCAAACAACATGCCTGCCAGCACGATAAATAATATTGCTTATTTAAAGGCCCATAAACAGCACAATGGAATTCAAAAGGTCGGATTCTCTAAATTTCTACAAATACAATGCCAAAATTACAAACAATTGTAATTTTTTCCTGAATTATTGTAACAGTTGGATGAATTCTATTTATAGGTGACTCCTAATTCTATTCAAACTCTGTTAAGACTTAAAATTCCTATGAAGACTCTGTTAGTGAGAAGAAAAGGAGGAATAGGTCTCTAGAACAATAAATCGAATTTCGCCCAAGTGGCAAGATATGTAAAGGGATCTTTTCTCTATAAATAGGCAGATTTTCAACTCTGGGAGGGGTTGATGGAGTGTGAAAAACTGACCTTCTATAATATTTTGTTCTTTTAATAAAAAATCAACATAAATTTTTTTTTGTACCTGGGATTCATGTTATGGCTTTTATGAGTTTTTATTATGTTGTTTCAAGTTTTACATAGTTTCTTGATTACTTGGAAATCTGTCAAACAACTCCAATTTCCTTCATTTCCTGTGCATGACTGTGGGTGTCCATTTATATCAATTTTAAAGCCATAGATGGCTTTGCTTCCATTAAACACTATTTCTTGTCATAATATGTTTTAATTTTACTCCATGCCAAATGGTGGCAGCCATCACATTTTTCTTCAACTACAAAATCATAAAACGAGATTAGAGTTAGTGTTTGGTCAATTTAGTGAGTTCTAAATTGCTTTATAAATTGTCAATCTGGGAGTCGTAAACTGTTGAAGTGAAGTGCACTATCTATGCAAGATAACTATTTTCTTATTTCTTTGTCGTTTTTAGTTTTTGGTTTGTTTTTGGATTTATCTTCTTATTGATTCCCTAATGTGAGATGGTGTGTGAGATGGTGATTCTAGTAATCAAATATGGACAAATGTATTCAATGAATAATTTCCAAACTTCAAAGTGTTCCAAAGGTGTTCAAACTTTACAATGATGAAATCAAGATTTGCCTAGATTCTAGTTAACAAAATAGTGAACTATGACTATGGAACCCAGTATCCTTGCTGCTCTTATAAAGAAAAGAAAAGAATGAACTCAAAGCAATTTAAAGACTTTAAGCAAAGTAAACTAATCATATCACATCAATTCATTTTTGACCCCTCACCATTTGACTTGCTCTGGCTATAGGAAGTAGTCATACACAAATTGAATGATCTGATATCTAAGTTGCATGAAATAAAACTAAGATTAAGCTACACATTCACTCTACAATCCTTCATCATTCGGTAACTGAAGAATGATATGAATATTCTAATCACTAATCTTGCAGAAAAGTAAATGAACAAAGCAAAACTAAGAAATAAACAATGCTAGAATTAAAACCAATAAAACAAATCAGCAGTAGGACAAGATAATCCCATCATGTCATTAGTCATCAAAATTATATGCATTACTCGGGCTTCCTATTAGAACTTGAAATGCAAACATTGATCAGTTGACAATCAATTAAAAGCATAAAAGAACTTATGAATAGCAAACAACATGAATACCATGAGCAAGTTAATATATACAACAAATATCTATGGTATCAAGAGCGTAACATGAAGAAAAAACATAAAGCTATACATCAACTATAGGACCTTGGTGTACAGGGGTCCTCTGCACCCTCGGTCAATCAGAACCAATCACGAATTTGAACGCAAAATCAGTGTCTTCTCATATATTGCAAAGTAGTTATGAAATAGAGACTAAGTCTCGGCTCAAAGGCTCGTACAACAGTCAAGTTTTCACACAGCAACTACTAGCCTATACGCATATGAAGATGCATTATTTATAGCAGAAATTACATAACTAACTAACACGGTCTGCACTGGTAACTAAGCACGTAAAAGACCATAATCAGAATTATAGCAGCATGGTAGTCGTGGGAAGTAAATCCAAAAGATGGTTTGTTGGATTCAGTCCATGAGCAGTCCCTAGGTGTTAACACACCTCCTAAAACTCAGGACCTTGCCACGCAATCCTCCTCGTGCTAAAAACAGAGTCGTGCCACCGCTTAACTCCTTGTGTTGACCACCGTTTGACCGGCCTTGACCGCAGGATTTTGTGGATGATTTGGCTGAACCAAGGGGACATGTTCCATGTCCACATCCTTTATAGCTTGCCTATGTGGCTAAGTTCTTCAATAGACACCTGTAGCATATGGTTTAACAAAAAGGCTGCGGAAATTGATTATGGCTGTGGAAAGTGACAGATTCCGCCGTTGGTTGAACAAAAATCTAAACCAAATAGCAGTCACAAAACATAGTTAGGAAACCATTTATATACTCATTTTAAACTATTATGCAATGATTTGATAGCTTAGAGGTTCAGGTAACTAGAGAAAAAGGCTAAAAAGGGATGTAGGGAAGGTGTAAGTTTGGGACTCAACATACCCCCACTGTGAAGGTGTTGCATGTCCTCATGCAACCAAAATTTATTCATCTCCCTTTAGTCTATGTATTTTGAAGCCTCTGCTAATACTTCCAGTCCTCTCCTCTTCTTTCTTGGTGCTACCACCATCCTGGGTTTCCTTATCAAACATCTAAACTTGAGATTGATTAATTCCCTGCTCAACTTTCTGCACTTCTTCTTTAGTTTCTTGTTCTTCTTCTGCCACAAACCCATATGTAACATGGTATTGTCATGAATAATTTTGTCCACTTTGCTTTGCTCTTTTAATGCCTCGTTTTCTTGTTTAATGTGCCTGTTTATAACCTCCAATTCAAACACTTCTTGTTTCAAAGCTTGAACCTGTGCATCTTGTGTTATGTGAGGCAGAATGGATGGTGTGCTCGAGCCTGCAGCTGTCTTCTCTAAAGATTCGAGGTAGTCATATACCTCTTGCGGTTTTGGATCAATTTTAGGTGTTTTCCTTGGGTTGGCTTCAAAGTCTTGTTGAGGAGGAGGATTATCTTCTAGTTCTGGCCGAGAAGGGCTTACATCAACATATGAAGGGTTGGCTTCAATATTAGGTAGAGGATGAGGTGGACTATGGCCAGCTTGAGGTTTCTCAGGTGTTTCCCCCACCCAAGTCAATGAAGTGGGGTCCTTTTACTTGTGTTCTCCTCCACTTTCCTTTGAGTCTGCTGCTCCTTCTTAAGTACTGTGGGCTAGTACTTTCCTCTTCCATAATTTGTTTCCCTTTTTCTTCCTTCTTAGTTGTGGTAGCTTGTTTTTGGAGGTGCACTAGTCTCTCAAATAACACTTGATAGTCTTCTTCTATAGATGGTTCTGGTGATTGGTAAACATCTTGTAAGTTCCTGTTTCCCTTCGACTTTCTCTGCTTTTTGTCCTTAATTCTTTTCTCCTTTTCTTTTTGAAAAGTTACTTTAGTTTTATCAATAGGAGAGTCTTGGATTATGAAACTTTTTCCTTTTCTCCTACTCTTTCTCAGTGCCTTTGGTGTACTGCTTCTCGGTGCTTCAGATTGCTCTTGAAAATAGTTTCTCACTAGAAACCGCTCCCAAGTATCTTTGTTTCTTTTCAACTGGTCTTCAACTAGAATCCTCACGAGTCCATGATGATATAAATGAGGCTCTATATCTCCTATGTTCTTTTGGACTGTAGTACTCATCTTTATCAAACTCAACAGTAAGAAATAGGGCAGATTAAGAGCTTTTTTCTATAGAAAGTTCATCAATAGCCTAGTGTGATACATGTACATTGTCCCAAATCGGCCTTCACAAGTGATAAATTTTTGAATGATTAATAGTAGGCCTTCCCATTCTTCTTTCAGTGAATTAACAAGAATCCCTCTTGTAAATACAGTAACGTCCATACCTGGGTTACGCAATATAACTCTCCATGCTTGCTCGTCCAGACTTTTGTTTTTAAACCAACACTCGCCTTCCCGGGGCAAATCTATAGCTGCTACAATTGAGGCTTCAGAGACCGTGAATTTCAGGTCTCCAATCTCTACCACCTGGTCATTGAAAGACCTTGCAAAGGCTTTCGTGACTTCCTTATTATGGCCTTTGAATTTCTAGATGAAACGAAGCCATTTGGCTTTCTTCAGCAATTCCTTTGCCTGAGGGTACCCTTCTAAAAATTTAAGCCCTTCCGGCTCTGCCCTCAGTAGCCGTCCCATCTTCCTTTGTTAAAAATTATTCTTTGGAATTCAATTGCGTATTGTATGAGGGTTTTATCAAAGGTAAGACGGTTCTGTTTGCAAGGTTTGTGGAAGAACGATGGCCGAAATGGAAAATGGATACGGGAATTGGGATGTTTAGAAGTTGTGAGCAGAAACAGAGGATGAGTAGCCGAGATAAAATGGAGACATATGCTAGTGAAGTGCAACTTTAACACAAGTGAAATGGCGTCGGAATTTTGAATTGAACGACGTGAGAGACGTTACACATTTGATAAAACGACTGCAAAAGTACGGTGGAGAGGAGCCATATTCACATAGATCATGTCTCATGAATACAAGTGGAGTGTGGGAGTGTAGTTCATCTATGAGTTGAACCTGAAAAATAATCATGAGACCGTTTATGGAGTAAATGTATGATTTATGGAGTAAGCTCATGGAATGGTAGTGGAGCTATCATAATAATAATTGCACATAGTGAGCTTTAATGGTTCAATAACTATGCAAATTTGTGCCTTTAATTGCTATTTGAAATAAATTTTTGCCCATACCTTTAGAATCCTTGTCTTTGTTGTCCAGTAGCCCTGACTCAATTGCTCCCTATTGATGTCTGTAGATGCTCCATATCCAGGTCTTCATGCTTGGTCATACCTGCATTTTTATTTTATTGCACTAACACCTTGACTGTAAATTTGAAAAACAGAGTGGTGGCTGCGGAAACTGCTTCTGGCTGCAGAAACTGATTCCGGCTGCGGAAACTTGGCATAGCAACCACTTATCTAAATAGAGATAGTTAGACAATAACTATCTAAATGGAAATGATCATGGGGAAAAAAAACTTTTATTGATGAAATGAAATGGATGAGATGGAATGAAATGAAGTGAGTGGAGTAAAAATGGAAATGAAATGAAGTGAGATGAAGTGAGTGGAGTGAAAATGGAAATGAGAAAGAAAGAAAGATTTTTTTTTGTTTTGGAAATTATAGAGTGTCAGGTGTCCCTGATTTTCACTCTACATTTTCTGTATAAGACTGCCAATCAGAGATTGGTTTTCAGGCTTATACAATTTTTTTTTTTTCGTTTTTTTTTTTTTTTAACAGAAAGGAACAAAAGCTAGGTTGGTGGGGAAGAAGGATTCTTCTTCACCAACCTTATTGTAGAATTTTCTTGAAACATTCTAACAAATTCTTCTTTTGGTAGGCTTATGATAAATCTTTAATCTATGGCCATTCACAATAAGAGGAGTTTGAAATTCATCAATGGTCTTGATTCTTACCGCTCCATTGTTAAAGACTTTGTCGATCTCATATGGCCCAAGCCAATGAGTTTGAAATTTTTCTTTGAAGTCTTTAAACTTGGAATCAAATAGTAGTGCCCAATCTCCCTCTTGAAACTTTTTCTCTTTGATATATCTATCATGTCGCTTAGCTCTTTGATGTTGAACTAGATCAGTTCTTAGAATTGCTTCTTGTCTAATCTCATCTAATTCATTCAACTACTCTATTCTGTGTTTTTGAGCTTCTGATAAGTCCATCCCCAACTGAACTGCCATCTTGAAAGTTTTAACTTGAACTTCAATGGGGAGCAGGACTTCTTTCCCATAAACAAGTTCATAAGGAGAATGTCCTATTGTATTCCTCCATGTAGTTCTATAGGCCCATAAGGCTTCAGGAAGCCTTTCAGCCCAATCTCTTCTATGTAGATGAACAGTCTTGGTGATGATACTTCCAATGACTTTGTTTGTAGACTCCACTTGGCCATTTTCTTGCAGATGGTAAGGAGTAGATTTCTTATGCTTGATCTTGTATTCTTCCATCAACTTCTCCATCATGTTGGATGTAAATTGACTTCCCTAATCTGTCACAATTTCTCTTAGGACACCAAAGCGAGTAAAAATATCCTCATAAAGAAAGTTAACAACTGAATTTTCAGTAGCAGAAAGTAATGCTTTGGCTTCTACCCATTTAGTGACATAATCAGTGCATACCAATATATACTTCTT